>WEIS01063779.1:34429-61355 GCA_013389965.1 Todus mexicanus
TCTGTAAATAGGGGGGGGGGGGGAAAAAAAAAAAAAAAAAAAAAGGAAGAAAAGCAAGCCCGATACCTTCCCCTCGGGCGGGCAGCGGGCTCGGAGAGCTGCGCCGGGCCGGGCACCGGAGCCGCCGCGTCCCTCCCCGGCCCTTCGGCGGCGGCTGCAGCGGCTGCNGCCGTCGGGACCCGCAGCCGCGGGGAGCCGCTTGTCCCGGGGTGGGGGGCGCGGCATGAACCCCCGGCGGGGCCGCTGCCTCCCAGAGAGGGGGCGGCGACGGGGGCGCCTCTCCGCCGGCTCCGGGGCAGGCCCCGAGGGGGCCCGCAGCTTTTCTCGGCGGCCCTGTGCGGGACGGCGAAGCTCCGCGCCCCGCCAAGCAGCGCCCTTTTTCGCCCTCCCCGCCTCCGCTCCACCTCCTGCTGCCAGCAGCAGGTAGGGCCCGGAGCTCAGGCCCGGTCCCAGGCTCAGCTGCCGGCAGCCGCTGGAGCCTCTTCCCGCAGCAGTGGTGCCTCCCACGCAGGAGCGAGATCGATCCCGCGGTGCTCGCTGGGTTGGTTTCCAGCTCCGCCAAGGGGCCCAGGAGTCTCAGGGTTGCGCTTGAACTCTGAACACCTTGTTGTTTTTCCTCCTTGCTCTGCTGGCTGGCTCCTCGTGACTTTTATGGCCTGTCAGAGGAACGAAAAGCGAGATACCTGCCCCGCTGCTCGCTGCCCGTATCCTTCCTGCACCCGCTTCGGAGACCCCGGCCACTGCAGCTGCTCTGATGGCAACCTCAGCACCCCAAACAACCTGCGCGGAGGGCTTTCGAGCTATCCTGGCTCTGGCCTGAACCGTCTTCCCCCAGCACCTGTGTTGTCCTTGCACTTGATGCTTCGGTTGTTCCCAGAGGTTGGCTAAGATTTGGATCAAACCTGGTAGGGAACACGGGCGGGAAGGAGATCTGAGCTCAACTCATCTGTGTTGCTTGTTGCAGACTTTGCCAAGGAGCTGCTGGATGTGGATGGCAGAAGCCATTGGCTTCCCCTTGAGCAGCGTGTCTGCTCCTCTCTGACCCAGCCACATCCATAATGTGTTAAGAAGTTTTATGACCCGATTCTCTGGTGTTTCGGAGTTTCTCATAACCTAAATGGCTTATTGAAGATGGCCTGGATAAGGGCAGAGTCCTTTTAAAGGGTTGCACGAGAGGGAGGTGGCTTGGTTTGAAGGAATGATGTATGGGTGACCCAGATTTCAGAACTGCAACAGAATTGGGTGAGGAGGAGGAGGCATTTGTAAATCAGAGTTGAAATTGTACCAAATCCAAATTCTTACTTTTCAGCTATTATTATTGCTTAGAAAGTTCAGCTGGCTTCCATGTAGAACTTCGTTTTGTCAACTCGTGATTGAGGGTGGCATATGTACCCTGCTGTCTGTACAGTAGCCTCGTGATCTTAATAAATCTGTGAGTGGGGTTATACGGTGTAATTCTTAGTGATAACAGGCGACTAGGCCTGAACTTGGTGCCCTTGCTTAAGCCCCGTGTTCCCGCTGTCTGAAATAGCGGGACTCAAATGTTTCGTTTGGGAACCTCTTGTGCATCCCGATAGATTTTACCACTAAGAGTCTGTTGCCTGGGACTTGGTTTTTCATTTCATCCTGCTCACTTCAGATAGATGTTCTTGCTCTTGTTCTATTGAGTCCTATCCTTTTTTACAATTTGCTTGTTTCAAGTGCCTTCTAGAAGTAAAAAGCCAAATTTTGCTATTGGGTGCTTTGTGATACTTCGTTTATTATTTTTTTAACATACTCCGGAGTCTGGTTCTAAGTTGGCTGTTTTCTTTAATTAGTTTGTATTCACGTAAACTACGTTGACTTTCCATGGTTATTCCAGGCAAAATATAAGAAACAGCCTGCGAGGGATTTGTAATTCGTAATTGGAATCACATTTTTTTCCAAGACTGTTTGATTCTAAGAGTTACTGTGCTTTTGTCATCTGGTATCTTTCCAGTTTGATGTTGGCTGCTTAGTTACTGTTTAGCTAAATTGTACATAGCTAGCTTATTTCAGTAGTCATGCCTGGTACATTTTGTAATTCCTTTCAGCTTTGCAGCTCTTCACTGAACTCTTGTTCTATCTTCTAATGAAGTACTTAGAAGTTCCTTCAGCGCAAGTGGAGTTGCGCTCTATTGTTTCAGCACTTGGGCTCTACAGAGAGAAACTGTTTTCCTCTTCTGAGGTGACTACACAGTTGATGTTCATAGTATCGGCCATTTGGGGACAGATGCCTTACTGTGACCCTTGGCAGGTATTTACATTCCCAGCTGTTTATCGCTGCATCAAATCCAAAATTCTATTAAGAAAGTACCCAGTCTTGATTTCGAGATACCAAGTGATAGACTGCACTGGTTCCCCGGGTAAATTGTTCCAACAGCTGATTACCCTCGCTAATTTCCTATCTCAATCTGTCCAGAGTGGTTCTTAACCACAAAGTCTTCCTACAAATTTTCATGCCTGATTACAGAGCCTCTTGCTGCCAGGATGACACATTCCGGCAAAAAAAAAAAAAAGGTGACCTATTGTACTGCAAGCTTACAGCTGTTACCCGCGCTAACCTCTTGCTTCTGGGAATAGGCAATCTTGGAGCTGTAGTCATAGGGTGACTGGTATGATTTAGAGCAGAGGCTAAGTGTGCTTGGCTGTGGTGTCTGTGCACAGACAGAGCTTTCAGAGAAATGTAATTGAAATCATGTTGCTTGGAGTACAACTTCACGCGATGCCCAATCCAGAGTAACTACAGGCTGCTGCTGAAAGAACAATCCAGGTCTAATCCAGTCCTGAATGGAAGCTCTTGCTGCTTCCCTTGGATCAGACCTAGTGACCAAGTGGCCTCAAATCGCTACTCCAACAGAAAATTCACCCCTTCCCTAAAGAAAAAATATGACTTTTGGATCTGGAAGTTGGATCAGCCTGCTCTGTGGCCAGATGGTGCTAGGTCTGATGCAGAAGAATAGCATGCCACAGGGCATGAGAAACGTGGAGACGAGCTACCTCTTTCAATAGCAGCCTGTGCTGGATCAGATGCAACAGGGAATTGTACATTTAGTTCCTGCATTTCTGCACTCAGATAAACAGTCTGTGGTCGCACTAATCCTCTCAGCTGGCACCGCTGTTGAAAGAAGCCATCGTGCCTACCTGTTGTCATCCACGTCAGTTCCCTGCTCTGGTTCTTTGTGAGACCACACGTGTGCCTGTAGTGCTGGGAGAGGAGGGGCGATGTGGGGGTGGTAATAAGGAGGACAGAGGATGGGACTCCTTTTGGCAAGCTGAATAGCTTGTTAGACTGAGGCTTGAGATGCAGGAATTGTTACAAGCACTCCTTACCATAAATCTTAATGGAAGCTAATGTATTTTTTCACCTTCCCTTTGCAGCAGATTTGTGAGAATAGCTGCCCTGATTTGGTCAGTAGTCCAGGTTAATCCATTGCATGACTTGAGGGAACTGGGTTTAGGTCAACTGCATTTATGCCTTTGGTTGAGAAGTGTGTGTTGGAGTTAGATTTTATGTGGGGAAAAAGCATTTAATGTACAAAGAAGAAGGTCTGTACTTTGGCTGTGACGTACTGATACCTACAAAAGGTTCATGGGTGCAGAATAGTTGCGAGCTAAGGTATTGGTGCATTCTAGATGTGAGGTTCTTGGTGGTTTTCAGTGCTTGAGCAAGGTGGGGTACACTTTTGGCAAAACTTCGTCAATCTCTCCCTCTAACAAGTGACTCCAGCTTTCTTTCTCTATTCTAGTGGAGTTAGTTTACTGGGACAAAATCCATTCCCCATCTGTAGTTTTAAATGCTGTTCCTTGAAGTGCAGCACTGAACATTGCAGGGGACGTGGAACTGAGCCTGTGGTGGAGACTAGTTTTCAGCTCCTGGTTTGGGGGTTGGATTATAGCTAGATGAAGTCAAAGAAGACATTCCCATGACTTTCATACAAGTTCAGTCCAAGGTCAGGGGGAGGACTGTTGGTTTTGATAGTGGGGAAAAATTGAGGAGGGAAGGTGATTACTGTGATATGTACAAATGTATGGATGTGTAAATAAGCACACATATGTAAATGTATACAAAACAGAGGGTGTTCTGATGCTACAAGAGGTTGAGGAGGAGTGGCTATAGAAACTGTAATTGGATAGCACACAAGAAGTGAACTTGAAGTGGGAGGAAGCGCATGAACCTGCTGCTCAGAGAATGCTGCATTAAAGCAGAGCTGACCATAAATTAGCTGCCTGAGAACGTATTCTATTTACAGTAAGTCACGTAGAAGCATGTGACATTCAGATGTGAAATTACCTCTTTGTAGTCTCAAACTGAACATCAAGTTGCATGCAGGTGTTCACTGTGTGAGGTCCCCTGCCCAAGGCCTTGCTGGTGCTCAGAGTGCGTTCAACACTGGAGTTCCTGCTGCTGATCATACACAAAACTTACCAAATCTTTACCTAGGTCAGGCTTAGGTGGTGCCCAGTGTAATCCACAAGCTTGGTGGTCCCCTGCATGTACCACCCATGGGCAGAGCAGTCGTGCTGGTGAGCAGACCCAGCCTTGCACAGGGTGTGACTGGAGGAGGAGAGGTGAGGAATGGCTGCTGCTTCATCGGTGAATCCAACAGTAGTTTATGGATCCAAAATACATCCCTCTAGAGGGGAGGGGATTAGGATCCTGGTTGTGTCAGGACATGATTCATTCACATCGCGGAAGCCCTGAGGTAATCAGGGGATGTGTGGCGCAGCCCGAGTTCCAGGCAGGCCTGTAACCTGTCGGACATGGTCGTTGTTCACGGCTGCCACAAGGCGGCTGCAATGGCTGCACTTGCGTATTCGCTTATTAATAGTATTAGATGCCCAGGGCAGCATTAAACTAATACTGACACTATTACTGGGGAGAGAGGTGTCGAGAAGATGATGCTTTGCCCACAGTGTTGCTGGGCAGCTACAAAAAATAACCATGTGTGAGCTTTATGGTATGTATGCTTTATACTCACAAAAATTTACAGGTGTAATGATCAAAAGTGCTTACATATACTGTTTGATTCGCATAAATCTTAACTGGGCCCTTATGTCTTTACTACAGGTTCCTGTCCTGTGAGGAGGTGCTAGCGGAAACTTTGTAACAGTATGACTTTGCTGGTGTACTTCATTTCATAGGAGAAGAACTATGTAGCCTTACCAGTGCCTAGCAAAGCTCTGATGCCATAGCTATGTCTGTAGTAGATCTAGTCTCTAGGAAAACCTCTTTCTGGCATGGATTAAGCCCAGACTTCTGTTCAGATTCAGAAATTTTGCTGGAGGTATTCCATAGCGCATATATCTGAGGGTAACTGTAGACCTGTGAAATGTAATCTAGCTGCAACATTTGAGTCAATCCCATTTCTGAAGTACTCTGAGGTTGCCGTCTGTTTTTTACAGCGAGGACTGTCAGATTGATAGCAGTGAAGTTGAGAAAGTGTGGCATGAATGTATTTCCCCTCTGTTGCTGGATTTATAGGAGAAAGGATGTTCTAAGTATACTGTCAGCCCTGCAGGACAGAAAAGGAGTCTCAGTGTGCAGTATTTAGAATGGTGAGGATTCAATCCTTATTGTTGGTACTGCAGATGGCTCAAATAACTCTTGCTTTTGGTAGTTGCTTCTACAGCTTTCCTTTTCTGTAACTCACTTTGTGCATATTTCAGGCTTGAGTCTGAGTACAACATAACTGATGGACCTTACGGGTGGTTTTAGAATGATACCCTTCTCTCTCCCATCTCTAGCCCACCCCAGAAAGATGTTTTCTCCTGAAAAGACATGTTTCAGGTATAGACGATAAGAGGTTCAGGATGGACGATGCAGGCAGCACTGAGAAGGCTGCAATACAGCACACAATCTTATCAAGACTACAGTCTGACAAACCTTGAGGTGCAGAGAGAGGATGCTGCTGGAAGGCAGGTGAAGAGGGGTTGGAGTACCTCTATTTTTGTAACAAATTATGGGTCATAGTGTGTTTTCATAAATGCACAAGTGATTAAAAGAGGTGGGTTCACTCCTCAAGTTGCTGAGTAACTTCTTAACACTATCTGGTGCTGTGTGGAAGGATGGGAAATACACCCCCTTCCTCTTCCCTGGGCACCACTGGGAATTGGAAGTGTTCTCTTAGCTCACATGAGAGGGACTGAAAAGGAAGCTATAAGGTGTTCCTGTAGGTACCAGGTCAACACCGCTTATTTCACACCAAGTCCTGTGCCATCTGGGAAGGCAGTTTTCCTCTGGCATTGCTCATGCAGTTCACCTTTTCTTCCTGCCCCTGCACAATGAGTAAACTGAGCTTCTGCCCTCAGAGAGGTGCAGAGAAAGGAAGATGAGCAATTTGGATGTATGTTGGAGCAATGAAATGTGCCTTATCCTAGAAGAACAAGGCCAGGCATGCCAGTTATGTCATTGTAGTGGGTGCTCTGACCAGTCACAAGGGAGGGTCAGAGCCATAAAAAGCTTCCTCAAGTTGTGGCTGCATGTATAGAAAAACCGTGACAGCTGAGTTGTCCAGTGGGTGTTATCAGGCATACCAAAGCCATTTTTCCTTCGTCTATACACAGCATCATTTTGACCTATTCAGCTGCTGAGTGTGTAATAATAGTGATGTCAAAGGCCTGAGTGCAAAAGGGCAAAACAGGATTGATTCTGATAGTCATAGCAAGATAACCTCAAAAAAGGATGAGGTGTGCTGCATTGTGTGCACAGTGAATACTGGCATGATCAGAAATCTTTTAAGTTCAGCAAGAAAATACAGAAGAAAATCTGCCCTGAAATTTACTGTGTTATACTAGAACATTGCCTTTGAAAAGTTGATTTAGAAGATGGCATTGTGCAAAGTTTGGTCATGACAATTTACAAGTGTGAACAAAGTGCATTTAAAGGAGAGGGGGGGAAAAATGTACTGTCAGATGCAGGAGTCATATACAGAAGTGTTGAGGTAGGCATGTGCAAAACCAGGAACTTGGTCTTAAAGAATGGTTTGGTGAAGAGATACAGTTTTGTGCTTAAAGATAGCAAGAAATGTCTGCTGCAGCATATCATAATCTCATAAAATTGATGGAATTGAAGAAAGAATCTCGTGTATGTGGACACAGTGAGAAATAGACAACTGTGAATACCTGATGTTTGTGAGGTTATGGGGTGGGGCCTTTCATTGACTGGGTTGTGAGATCCCTACAGTCCAAGAAGTGTGATAACGCAGTAACACTGGTCCAGAATGAGCTGAAACAACTGATTATGGATGCTACTTAGTGTGAAAAATGTATCTATTATTTGTACTGAACAACTCTGCAGGACAAAAGGAAAATAACTTAGTAATGTGTTTTGTATCTCAAAGAGCTTGGAGGCAAAAGACACAGAAGTAGAGAACAGACCGAGCAGTCAATATATTTTTGTTGGTGAAGAGATTGCTTAAATAAGACTTTGCTTAGAGTTGCAATCAGATACAGAGTTTACAACAGGGCTTTGCATATTCAGTGCACTGAGCAGCCACTCCCTGACTAATCCTCAGAGTATGTCTGTGAGGTGGGAGGGGTTAGTATTACCTTAGTTGCGTAGATGACCCTCAGATGGGCAGAAACTGCTGGAAATTCACAGAACTAGGAACTGATGATTATGAGTGAGTTTTGGACATAAAGGCACAGTTCTTGGTTGCCTTGAGAAAAAACTAATTATAATCTAAGCCTCCCGTAGATCACTTTAGTGAATGACTCTAGTGGGAAATTGAAGGAAGGAGAGCTCCTAGTATCCTAACAATGCATGTTCCCATTTCAGCCTGTATTATGTTGCTGATGGTTGTAGTTGTCCTTTGTGGATCTACTAGCTTGCAATTTCTAGGTGACTGCAGCTTGTGTTTAACTGTTGATAGCTGTTAGTAGAGGCAAGTCCTGAAACAAGAGGCTTATGGGGGCATCTTTATCACCTTTTGTCAGGGTAAATGCTAGTAGAACAGGAATAGCCAAAAGTTCAGAGTGCAGGGTGTTCCCCATGTGAGTGGCAAAAGCAGTAATGTTGATACGGCGTGCTGTGGGCATAGCTGTAATTGCACCTTCTTTAATGCAATTGCTTCTTGGGAACCAATCTACTGTGATCTGTGTCATAGCTCTCGTGTAAAGTGTGGCCAAGGGTAACAGAGTAGATTTGTCACATGAAGATGTGTATCACTGTTCTTCACTTCAGCAGCCTAATGGCAGCGATTCGTAGCCAGATACAGCTGTCAGCACTGCAGGATCTGCCACCGAGGAAAGGCAGAGCAACTGGGCTTGGGTTGTTAAATCCCCCTGCTTTGCTGACCCTCCTAGGCAAGGACCACTGCCTCAGTCACTTGCTCAGCAGGCTGCGAGATGGCACCTTGCTTTTCTTGTCCTCAGCTCTGTGCCTCACTTGCAGTCCTCCTATCCTATTGACCTGGGGACTTGCAAAAGTTGCTCACTTAGTGCCCCTGCCTGTGCACTAATGTGCTGACCAGCTGACTGTCACACATGGATGAGGCGAGGTGCAGGGTTCAGTAAAAGTCAGCAAACATTTGTGCTGAAAGCTGGGTTCCTCAAGTGTATCAGTCAGGCAGAGGTTAGACTGAAGACCCATTTTCCGTGCAGGAGGGTGTTTGGGAAGAAGTCTCTAAGGAGGAGAGCTCTGATTCTTTCCTGTCTCTTGGGTATGGTCAACTGACACCCTTGCCCCCTTTCCTGATACCCTCCAATCCTTCCCCCTTCAAGCACCTCTGTTGCTCTTAGCTTTCCCAAACTACAGCAATTGTACCAGGTTGTGCTCTTTGCTGTTGCCTGTAGTGATTTTTTAAAAATTTTTATTTTATTTTTTGTAAGCACAGTGAAACATTTTACCATGTTGCAAGTCCAATAAACTTGTTCAGGTGAGTTTGACGGGCAGTGTCAGATGTTATGACTGAGAGCCATCTATGATGCTGAACTGGAGGAACTCTGTTGTATCTCATTGAACTTGGGAGAGATGGGATGTTTATGTGTTTGTTTATGCCCCACTGATCAAAGCGTGTCACAGGTAATGAGAAAGCTGAGTCTTACATGTCATTTAACTGGTGCGTGTACCTTCCCAGGGAAAGTTTCTCATTCATGCTAAAGTATGCACACTTCAATTAGGATCTAACATGCACGCTTGCATAGGTTGGTGGATGCGAGTGTACAGAGGACTTTGCATTCCTCCACCGGAGCTGGCGTTATTTTGTGATTGTGTCATAAAAGGGGTAGAGGAAATTGTATTTGGTCTGGATTACACTATTAGTCATGGTGGCTGTGAGGAGTTAAACTGCCTCATGTTCTAATTTCTCACTAGCACACTGAAGTTGTGAGCTTGGGGTGAACTTAAGGCACACAGACCTTATTTTACTCCTCTGCGTTGCCATCTGATAAGGTGGGACCTGGGAGGGGAAAGAGAGAGGTAGCTTTACATGCCACAGGGTTGAGGAAATGGAAGCTGTAGGCCAGTCAAGAGTCAAAGTTGATGTCTTCAAAGATCACCCAAGGGCAATCTCAGGATTTTAATTGCTCAGCTAATATCTGAAGAGCCATAGAGCCATCAAGGAGTACTATTTTAGGAAATCTTGAAGGGTGGTGATGGGAAGCGGACTCTGTGCTCTCATTCGTATACAGAAAGATGAAAATAGAGGGAGACAGGATTAAAATATCTGTAATTGTTCCTTATTCATCATTTAATTATTAAAATGGGAAAAATATTGTTAGTGATATTTCTAAGCTGCTGTAAAATCTATGCTTTAAATTAATACAGACTTGGAGCTGTCCCGCATGTGAAAGTATGTGGGCATAATTTTTGCTCATTGACAAGTAAGAAGAGATGTTGCTGAAATGGACAATATTAGTATTGTTGATCTGGCTGTGCTATTTTATTTTTTTTTAAGTTGTACTTGTAGGGCTCTGCTTTTTCTTCTCTCTTGCCTTCTCTCTTGCCTTCTCTCTTGCCTTCTCTCTTGCCTTCTCTCTTGCCTTCTCTCTTGCCTTCTCTCATTTTTTATAATATGGTGTGTTAATTACAGTATTAGGAACTAATGCTAAATTTTAACTACAACGTCTATGAGCTGTAATTACTACTATAAACTTTGAAATAAGGTAGTGGTAATTGGTGAAGCTAGTTATATAAAGTATTTCTTAAGGTTGATGTATATCAGTTACACCATTTAAAACCCTGATTTATACAACTTTTCACTGCCCTTTCTGAAAGACAAGGTTAAAAAAAAATGCCTTTCCCTCCCCTTTTATTTGGACTATTTCCATGCTAGACTTTGAGGAAGGTTTGAGGAGGTTTCCAGGGCTTTCCCTAGTATCTCCTTGTTGTTACTTGTTTTCAGAGTTGCTCACAGAGGGCTGGCTCCTTGGAGTTCATCTGGCTGCCAGGCAATGTCCTCTTAGACCCAGTCCTTTGCTGTGTTTTGGTTCACGAGAATGATGGAGTCACTGGCAATAAGGAGGCAAGGAAACATTAGACCATAAAATAATGGCTTCTTTGGAAATGCTTGTAAATCCAATTAGAATATCCTGCTTCCCATAGTGCCGCCTTCTAACCTGGAAGAGTAGCAAATATACTATCAGAAAGCCAGTACTGAAAATGTGAAGTTTCCCTGCTCTGCTGCTGCTGTTCTGTGTAGGCTGGCCAGGGTGCACCTGTTTCTGCATTTGAAGTGGTTGGCAGTCACACACACAGCAAGACACCTACGCTGGAGCATCAGGGACTCGCTTGTAGATGCTGGGTGTGGTTTCACCATAACTTAGACCAGGTTTCTGCTTTCCCGCTCGCTGGCCCATCGCCCAGCCTCTTATTCCTGTCCACTCCTTCCAGTTGCTGCTACAGCTTGTACATCTCCATGCACAGCTACTGCAGGGAGCTGTCTTATTTACCTTTATTCTTTTGTTTTGTTGTATTTTCTCCCATGTCACACCTTTATGACTGCTCCCATCACTCTTCTTCTGTGTTGTTCTTTCGGCTAGATAACTCCCTGAGCTGGCTCACGTATGGTCACGTGCGCACTGGCACGTGAGAGAAGGTGGCAGCAACCTGGATGCATATTGCCTCAATCCCTTCTGGATTTCAGGGCACTGCATCAAGTCGTAATTGAAATTCATTAGAACCTCATTACATGTGATATTGGATGGTTCATACAGTCGGCAACGGCACAAGGCATTTGAAGAAGCTCTACATCTTTTTAGGACTGGACCATAAACTGATGAACTTTGCAGAATATCTGCAACTGCCTAAATTGGGCCTAATTATTATTCATCTTTGATAACTCAGTTATACCACAGCCTGTTTCTCTGACAGTCTTTTAGTTTCTTATGTGGCTCACTGGATCAAGTTTAAATACTCTGCAAACAAGTTCAGTGTCACCAGTCCCAAGTGCTGAAAACCAGTAAACAGGTAGAGGGGGAAGGGAGGGTTGCCCTTATTCTCATTAATTACAAGGTAAGGCTTAACATTTTGGCTTAAAAAATTAAGGTGAACCCAGGCAGCAAGATCTAACTTTTGAGCCATGCATTGTTTTCTAGCCTTTTTCACTCCCATTAAAGGCCAGACATACATTTTGTTAATTGTAGCCAAAATTCTTACATAACCATGTGATTCTAGGAAGTGGGACTATATGAAAAACAGAAAATATTGTGATGTGCACAATAAACCCATGCCAGTTGGCCATGCAGGCATTACACCGTGAGTAACAACAAGTTTTCCATGTGTTTGCATTAGTACCTTCCTATTCAGCACCCACACAATTCCTGTGGCTTTGGGTGTGTGAAGCTATTTTTCCACGGGGAGAGGGAAGGGGTCCTCACTGGTGCTTTCCCACATTTACATTTCTTATAACATTTTTATTTATATCTAATACTTTTTGTTCCCAATAGCACACACATCTTATTGTGCTGGTTAGCTTCTTCAATCTAAGTACACCAATTAAATTTTCAAGAAAGAATGGTTCATTCCCTAAAAAGCTGGTTGAGGGGGGAGTTATACTGAAATCTTGTTTTCCTCACATACATCCCTACATCCCTTTTGGATGGGCTTTTTTTTTCACTTTAGCTGCAGTTTTCAGTACAAAGCTGCATCACTTACAGTATTGCCAAGTTTTTTTTCATTGTAAGTCTCATAACACTTTTTAAAACTTTTTTTAAAAAATAGATCTCATCACTAGAGTCATAAGGTAATAAAAAATACTGTGAGGAGTTAAGGCTGAAAACACACATTCTAAAAGCACCGAATGAGGACAACAGTGTTCAAGCTTTTTATTTTGTTATTGTTGTTGTTGCCTTCTCATGGCATGTTGATGCCAGCAGTTTTTTATTGTCATCTCCAGTCGATGGTACTAACAATATTGGTAGAGGTTTCTGTTGTACGTTTAGCCGTTGTGATTGATGAAGTTGTGCTAGTAGAAGTCATTAGCATTGTATGAGATGGCAGTTTTGTTGTTATTTTAGAAATTGCTTTGGATGAAGAGGATACACTTTACCTATTGATGCAAAAACGGCATTTTGCCAGTGTATTTATAGCTGGGTATATTTTTCTGTGCAGCTTGTCAGTCATCTCATACTGCTAAAATGTCCTGCAGGGCTCTGACAGCTATCAGTAATGCAGCAAGAAATCTTACGGTTTTCAAGGTGGAACTTGATCCAGCTGTGAGACAAGTTACACTATGGGTTTGCCAACAACATCAGACAGAATAACTTTGGAGCCCCTTTCTGCAGGGGAGGACAGTTTGTCCCAGTACAGTTTGCTGGACATTGTTCATCCTTATCTGTCTATAGCTTAGCTCTGCTCAGGACTGGTACAGGCAATGTGACAGCAGCTGTGCTCAGCAAAGGTTCCACTGTGCAGTCTGGGCAAGGCCAAGCTTTCAAGTATGTTTCCAGGCCCTTTGATGTTTTAATGGCATTTGCATCTGTCAAAAAAGTTTGGTGCAAATATTAGCATTCTTCAATCTGAGACTCAAAAACAGCAGCGTGGGATTCTGGCTCATGCTACTGTAGCCAAGTAAGAGACTAGGAAATTTCTGCTGCTAGGTGAAGAATCTCTCCTGTCTAGGTCCTGAATTGCTCTGTTCAAAGAGAAACTGGGAACTCCTCTAGTTTATAGCAGACCTGCCATCTAGGAATGTATATAGCGTCATGCTAGCAGCCAACACTGCATAAAACATCATAGCGTTCATCTCAGAAGTCCTTGCCTCCTTTTGTGCCCTAGATATTTCTATTTCTATCTATCTATTTCCTAGATATCCCCAGAGTTTCTAGAGAGACCTGCATAGAGCAACTTGCAGTGACTCTGTACATCACTTTCACTGTGGGAATTCTTTCTCTCTCCACTCAGTAGTGTTAGTAGTCTTTCTACTAAGCTACAGCAGTGAGAACCATACACCATGCTCATTTGTTCCCTTGGCAGAAGTATGTAGAATATCAAGGCTTATCCATTGCTTTTATAAATATAAAACTTAAGCTCTGCTTAAAGTGACACCATTTTATCTTAAGACTGAATCATTATTGCATCTCTGGGAAGTGCAATGTGCAGTCCAAGCCACAGTGTTTGGCAAATGTTCAGTGGCAATTGCGAAGGTGAAATTTTGTTCTACACAAAATGATATTTCTTTGGCATTTGCTTTTTTGTTTTGTTAGCATTGAGTATTATAATCTACTCAAATGGAAACAAATATAGGAAAGTTATCCTTATTTTTTCTTCTCAATTAGTGAATCATTAGATAATTAATAGGCTCAGCACACCTTGAGTGTGCCTACCATGAGTGAAAGCTAGTAACATGCTAGTGGGAGTGTTAAAACTCAGACAAACTGCCTGCGCTGTTGTGACCAGGAGGTCTCATTCACTTCTCTCAAGCTTCAGCAGGAGCTCGGATGCATTTTCCCAGAGATCAGGTACTATTGACAGGTTTGGCTTTTCTCTCCCTTGCCTAAAACACTTGAGGCAGCTCCTAGTTCCCAGAATACTAGCAGCACATAGACTCTTTAGCATAGCAGTAGATTCTCTGTTATTTTGGCACATTCTTTTTTAGATTGCTTTTCGTACTCTATATGTTCTTTCCTTCAGCAAACTCCATCTGCCCTCCATACCCTCAAAGCTGTCTCCACGTAATGTTATTTCCCTCCTTCATTCTTATCTATAGCACCCCGTGTAATCTTTTCCTGAGCTTAAGAGTTTTGACCCTGCTCCTTCACCTCTCTTGATGGGCTGTACCGTGATAGAGCAGCTCAGGGGTTGTGCATGAAGATCGGTAACCGTTTCTTTGCAGAGGAATACATACAGTGGGCATGCCTTGGGAGGAGGAGGCATCCAGCTGAGAAAGCAGGCCTAAGTATGGCATTAGTAGCTGTATCAAAATAAAAACAGAGACTTGTGATAGGGCAGGATTTGTGTTAGAGCAGTTCCACCGACCCCTTTCCTGGGTGTCTCACTGAAACAAAAAGAAATCTTGGCCTTCTGGAAGACGTGGTAACTCTGGTAGTTCCTCTGCATGGTGAGCTCTGGGTTTTGTATGGAGAAAGGCAGGCTCTGAGCTAGTCTGCACTAACCCAACTCCTTTTACAGTGTATCTGAACTGTGTGATGGAGATGGTAGAGCTGAACTGAAACAGCAGCAAGGGGCTTGGGACAGCCTTCTTGCCTTTTGGGTGGGTGTTACAGTCTACATGGAGCTTGTTCCTGCCTGAGCTGCAGTAATTAAAGCTGGCTTTGGCATTTCTGCACCAAGCTCTAGCTGCACCAGCCAGGATATTCCCAAGTAATGGATTGCTTGGGAAAGCCTATATTTTAATAAGAAAATTGGTGTCCTAGTCCATGCTATTCAAAGGTTCTTGTGAATGGTTTTCTCCTCTGATGGCCAGAAGCTCTCACTGCTCCATAGGTGAAAAGGAGGAGAGCTAGGGAGAGAAGCCCTGCCCAGCAGCCCAGTGGGCTGTGGAGTGTCTCTGGCTGCTGGTGCAGCTCCGTCAGGGCGGCTGAGCCCAGCCCGTCATTGCAGGGCAGGGCTCTCTCTGCTGGGAACGTGTTTGTGGCAGCCTGGGCATGTGGGCTGCCCCAGTGCCTGCGGCAGAGGGATCAGGATAGGGAGTGAGGCCACCCTGCCACGGGGCCAGGGCTGGCCAGGAGCACTCAGCACAACATGGGGAGGGTGAAGGTGGCATGCTGAAAGCTAGGGCTCTTCCCAGTTTTGGAGGAGGAGGATCTTGGGGCTCCACTTAATTCTATGTTGCCTTGTTTCCTAGCTAGCTGAAGGGCTTGTCTGTGCTTGATAGCACTTGTTATTTCTCCTTTCTTGTTTGTTGGAGGAGAGGGGGAGGGAAGGTGAGGTACTTTCTATTTAAAACCAGACGTGTTTGTCATCTCCATCCAGGTGAATTAACCCACACTGGAAGGAAGTATGACATTCACAATGCCTTTTGTAATCTGGGAAAGCTGTGGATGAATGCGTGCACCATTGCAGGAATTGCTTTATCCACTAGTTCTTTCACTGTTGTCCTGTTATGCTTACCTGGCCACCTTCCACACCCTTCCCCTCTTGAATTTTGTGCTTCCTACTTCAATATGACCAAGCGCTGCCCCTTTGTTTTCATGCTGGCGTGCAGCCAGCTGTACCCTCTAGCAGCTCCAGTTTGCAGGGAGTTTGTGCACCCAGGGTCACCTACGAGTCAGATGCACGCAAGCTGAAGTCCAGGATTTCCAGGCCCTCTCAGGAGAATCACGTGGCTAGCTTTATCTCAGCAGGGGACATCAGATCACCTCATTTGACAAATAGAGTCAGCATACGAGGGAGCAATGGCATGCTCAGCATCTGATCCAGAGAGATGTGAAAGATCAGTAAGCCCCAACAGTGGCAATAGTGAAGTTTCTGAGAGAATGCTGGAAGCTGGCAGTTGCTAGGTAGGCTTCAGTATGCTTGTCTGTCATGTTACTGGCCCTACTATAAATGCTATTAGAAAGTTTGCTTTGGCTAGCCCAATTCCTGGGAGTCTCCTGGACTGTCCTCTGGTGGAGGATCATGCTGACCTGCAGTGGGAGTGTAACACAGCTGTGCCCCACAGGCAGTCTCTTCTGGTAACTACTGAGCTGTTGTACTTAGCTCCACTGTATGTGGAGGCTACAGGTGTAGTCAGTCTTGGTTTATTATTTCCTCTCCTATCTCCATGAAATCCTTATTGCAGAGACATCTGCGTCTTTCAGTACAGTGCAACAGCCTTCAAGCAGGAGCTTAACTGTTTCCCTGACTAAACGCTTAATTCCTCCCCCACTGTCTCTGCAGGAAGTTTGTGTGTCCCTACTTCTGCCTCACATCCCAAAGCTTCTCTCTTGCTCTCCCTGAGGTGTGCAAAAGACCTGGCAGTAATAGGATGAGACAAATCTCACTTGGCAGCTTCCACTGTTGATCTACTAAGCACCTCCCTCTACCCTGTCTCCCAGTATTATCATGGAACTGCTCCAAATGCAGCTTTAGACTTGTCCTTTCACCTGTCCAAATCTCTTGCAACAGGGTGAGGGAAGTGGAAACTGAGTCTCTGAGCTTAATAAGAGGAAATTCAGCGTTATGTACATCTGTAACAGCACTGTGAGCAAGAGTTGTTCTTCCCCTCACAGAATGTGGGCTTGAGTGGGGATCTTGCTATTCAGACCTTTATAGGCCATCCTGTCTTTAGTAGTAAATCTTCCTTAGCCATCAGCTAGTGTCCAAGACTACCCATCTCCCTAAACAGTCTCTCTGCTCCTGGGGAGCCCATTTTTGAAACCTGTGTGTATTAGATGTGAGAACCAGTACTCTTAGTCGTGTAGCAGAGGAGACTGAGATTAGGTAGCTGGGAAGAGCTAAGAGCAGTGTAGCGCAAGAGTGAGATCAAAGGATCATGGAACCTTTGTTAAAGGAGGGATAGACGTGCCTATCGGGGATGACATAAGTAAAGTTGATCCTGCCTTGGACAAGGTAGCTGCTTACAAGTTTATGACCCTGCTACTCTCTGTGCTCTGCCAAGCTCTCTTGTTTCTGGGCTGGAGCTTCTTCCTGACAGTCCTGCACCTTCCCACGTGCAACAGTTTCAGAAGGTGGTTTAGCAATGCCAAAGTGATTTCCTATTAGCTGACAGCGGTATGATGTGACAGAAGCCCCATGGGAACTTTCTGAATGGACACCTCTCTTGGGACCCTACTATTTGTTGAAATCATAACTGTTCACAACTACACATTACTTGAGGGAAGGAAATCCAAATTGATGGATAACCCCAGTTTTGAATTGGCTTTGTAAGAAAGATTCCTTTTTTTCCAATATAAATCAGAATTAAAGATTACATGAGAAGAAACACACAAGAACAAAAGTAACTGATGAGTTAATTCAGTTAGTTAATTCATTCCCCACCCTGCCCCCATTTTAAGAAAAGCGATAAGATGATGACAGTCCCCATGATTACAGTGTACATAAGAATTCATTTCTAACTCCAGAGCACGGGCTCCTTGCTTTCAGGGCAGGTGTTTTGTTTCACTTGATGTAAGGGGAAATGTAAGCTCAACTAGCTTTCAGGTCAGGCATGCCCTGACTATGGAGTAAACTGGGACAATTAGTCCAGATGTAATCATGCCCTTGTTGCTTTTACTTTCTGTGTGGGATCAGAAAAATTTACTTGTGATTATAAAGCCATTCCAGCATAAGGAAATTACTGCTGACCTCAAAAGATTTCTCTTTCCACGCAGAGACTTTCCTTTCTCTGTCAATCTCCCAAGTTGAAATTGTCATACAAACACAGCCCCCTCCCCGCCCCAGGTGTTTAAACTATAAAAGATATTATTCTCAAAATTATAAGGGAATTAAGAATGCCTAAGAAAGAAGCAGCGTATAGATTTGTTTGTTTTGAGCAAGAAAAGGATTTTATTATTTTTTTCATGACCTTTGCAAACAGTCTAGAGCCAGGCCTTGGGATTTTCTTTGCTACTAAATGTGAAGAAGCCCAAAGCAGCAATTTATGAGCCATTTCTGATAAGCAAGGGATGGGAAATAAAAAAGTCAGGCTGGAACACTAGAGAAAGTGTCCAAAAGGTAGAAGAAAAGGGAGGGGAGCTGCTAAGGTTGGTCTCTTTCTCATGTCTTTTAAGGTAGGGATTGTGGGTCATGGTAGAGGTAGAAGCCAGAAATATAAAAGCACTGAGTCAGATTCTACCATCCTTTTCACAGACATTTCCCAAATGTACATTCCCTAGTGCTTGGTCATGTCTAAATTTCAAATGTAATAATGGATGGGAAATTCCACTATATCCTCTGGGAAACTGTCCAACAATCCTGAGATTACACTGAGTTTTTTTCTCCCCCCTCCCTAAAAGAGTAGACTAAATGATGATAAAGTTTCTCTTTGTAGTTTGTAGATACGTCCTCACACACCAGAGGTCTTTAAGACGTCCTCACAGACATCTTTAAGACTCAGCTAGCCACATAATATGAGGTTATGAGTATTCACCCACTATGGCCCACAAAAATTAATGGAGATTTTGATAATTTTCTTGTTCTCTGAATGTCTCTTGGTATCCCTTTTGGGGTTTGAGATAGCTAGCCATGGCCGACACTTTTCATAAGCTGCGCTGCAGCCGTTGTGGAGAGACCAGGACCTCTGCTATTTGACCACAGTCACTTTCTGGATTTGTATGTAGAACTAAAAAGACACTAGTAGTTTTATTTTGGTGTTACTTTCATACTGCGTGCTTACGTTGGGTGTTTGCGTACTCTGTCTTGGTATTTGTTTTCCAACTCTTATCACCCACTAATTATGTATTTTTCTGGGGTTTCTCAGCTGCATTAGTACCTGTTTTTAAAAGTCTCTTAAGCCAGTTAGGTCCACCAAATCATTCTAGAATAGTAACAGAAAAATGCATTTTTCTTCAACAGGATGTGTCACTGATGGAGTCTGAAGAAACCAGTGACGGAGGTACCACTTCCCCAGAAGCCAGCAGCACCACTGGGGAAGCTTGGGATTCTACAGTGGTCAAAGGAGAGCATCATGCCCCTCATGCATCAGCCAAAATGAGCACCAGCCCATCTGACTCTGCAAAGGGAGCAGAGCTCAGCACTCCCGAGGACTGCCTTTCTGCTCCAGGGAAAGCCACAGAGATGCTGGGCAGACCCTCTAACTCTGTGCAAAATGTGCCAGCAGGACTGGAGCAAGAGCAAGGTGATGCAGAAGCTCAAAAGATACTCTCTGAATTGAAAGGAGAAATACTTTTAGAGGAGGCTGAACTGTATTGTTCTCTGAAACTTAAGCAAGTAGAGCTGGTTGACTTGGAAAGCAACCAGGACTCTTCCTCTCTCAGCACAGTGCAGGATAGGCCAGACCCTAGCAATGCCATCCTGCAGGCTGTGGACCTCAGCACTGAGTTTCCTCAGTGCCAGGCAGAACTGGCTTTTCATGGCTCAGACCTTCAGGCCCAGCATCCAAACTCTCCTTTGGCTGATGCCATTTCCTCTCAGAGAGAGACACCTAAGTGCTTCTTGGTCTGTAAAACTGTTTCAGAGGGCCATTACAAAGCCGAACCATTTCTGGATAAGATCTCCACAGATTCTTTGCAGGAGGTTGATGCTGATGCAGAGCAGAAGCAAAGCAGCAAAAAAGTGGCACCAGCAACTCATGAGGAGCCTACCTCAGAGGAAGCAGGAGAGGATACGGCTAAACCTTACACTTCTGAAGATGCTAAGGAAAGCATAAGCATGCTGCAGGGCTTGGAAGAGAATATAGAGTCTTCCTCTTCCCATCAGTTGTCTTCCACCTTTACAGCTGACAGCCAAATAAGTTCACTACAAGCAGAAGGAAACAATTCAGCTGGTGAAACAAGGAATAGCAGCATGGTCAAAGACCAGGGAACAGTAGTAGTTCTTAAAGAAAACTCAACCACTTCCAAATGCCTTCTTCATGAAGATAATCACAGAAGAACAGAGAGCAGACCTGCCTCTCCAGCAGAAAGTGCCTTCCAAGTAAAGAATACTGCTAAAAAAGTCGAGGAAGTGAATACTTCACAGCATAAGGAACCAGCACAGGAGGGGGCAGTGTCTGAATTTCATCAGGAAGAGGAGAAGAAAGAGTGCAAAGAGCAGAATCTGCCAGAAGAAGGAAAATCTTTGGAGCCTAAAGATGGGAAAAACAAGGAAAGAAATGAGCAGCAACAACAACTGCAAAGGAAAGAGCTTGAACTAGAGGCTCTATCATCAGCTTTCAGGTCAGAGATGTCTTCTGTTTCCAGGCATAATATGGACCTGTGTATTTCAGAGTGCGGTTTGTTGACTGAGCAAGCAGAATCAGCCTTTCCTCCTTTAGAACCTGTCTCTGTGGATCATCATCCTGGTGAGGATGTACTACTGAAATCTCATGTCACAGAAGAAGGTTCTGTATGTCAGCCATCCTCTGTGAGCCCTCTGTCCTCAAATAATCCGAGTCCAGTGGGTGAAACTCCAGTCGTGCCTTCAAAAATGTGCCGTATCTCAGACCAGGCAGAAGACCTAGAAGACTCTGGCCGCTTTTCCATTGGTGGTCAGGATATTGGAGAAGCTGAGTGGGATGACAGGACAAGACTGGGCAAGGAGGATGAACACAGTGATAGGCATGGAAAAGCTGTCCCGAGGTTTGATAAAAGAGATGCACCACTCCATGGAGAAATGGCAGCACCTTCTAGCACAGAGACCAGAGAGGCTTCTGTTCCAGAACACCCTTCCTCTGATACCAAGAACTTGGAGCCACCTGATCCTATAGATCCTTGTCCCAGTACAGAAAATTTGGGAAAGGCTGAGCTTCAGGACTTTGTTCCAGCTTTACGCTCAGAGTTTAACTCTGTGGTTTCAACATCTGGCCCACAGGAAGAGGGTACTATTGGAACAGCCTCTGTGAAGCCTGAGGACTCTCCTGGTGCCAGCCTTGACAAACTGCTAGACTCAGTAGGGAAGCCAGCCAAGCAAGTTGCTTGTGTACAAGTGCGAGAGCCAACATCAGGAGAAACTGCTGTTCTGAGTATTGATCCAGGGGAGGCCAACACTTCCCATGAACTCCTTCCTTCTGCGGAAGGCTTTCATGAAGACCTCAGTGGCCTGTCTTCTTTCTCTGTAATAGACATGAACTGTCGTCCTCTAGAGGAGACCCTTCCTGAGGATAGGAGGGCTGTGGCTCCCATTGCAGGGCCTCTGGAACTGCCCCAAACACCAGGCAGGACTTCCACTCCCCTGAACCACCCAGAAAAAACTCAGCAAAACCCCTCAGATAAAAGTGCCATTATCCAAGGAAAAGAAACAGGAGCAAATGTGCATCATGGAGCACAACAAATGCCTTTACTTGATCAGTCTGACTGCAGTTTAAATGAAACAGAGCCTGGATCTGCAATCTCCAGTGTCCTGAGCAGCCTAATTTGGCCCTCTGAAGAAGATGTGGTTCTTACCGTGAATCAGCAAGAACAACCTCTGTCCCCTATGTCCCACTCAAGCCTACCTCTGGCATCTGAGCCTGATGCCAAACAGCTTCCTCATCCTCCTTGCCATGTCCAAAGCCCCAGTCAAGCTCAGGCCCTTGCACTTAATGCAAATCACCTTGCTCAACCTCCAGTCCTTGAAAGTACCCAGCCGCTGGCTTCTGTACACTACTCCAGGCCACATCTCAACTGTGGTGTGGACGATAATAAGTTACTAGCCACTCACCCTACAATAAGCCATCCTCTCTGGACTTCCACCTCTGTGTCTGATTCTAGCACGGTGGCCTCTGCATCTGATAGAGAAGATGTAGCAGAGAAAGATGACCTTGTTCCAGTAACTAGAGAGTGGGATCTCAGTGACTCAGGTACCCATGATACAGAGACTTCTAATGACTCAGGGGTCAGTCTGTTGGCCAAAAGCTTTTCTGCTCTTGGAAATGAAGCATTGGCTGTCTGCTCTGACGACAGGTCTGAAACAGTGGACCAGCACATGGATGTACAGTGTGGAAAATCCTCACCTGACCACCTTTCTTGGCCGTCGCTGGAAGGCCTGATTACATCCACAGACTGCAAGAGTAGAGAATCTGCGCAGCCAGTTCCCATGCTAGCATTCACCAATCCAATCCACTTCCTGCAACGCAGCCCTCCATCACCACCAACCACCAGAACGACCCACCAAGAGGAGGAGGTCCCAGAGGAGCTGCGGTGGGAGCAACAAGCAGGCATCTTTGGTGCGGACACAAAGAACATCCAGGTTCCGTTGGCAGTTACAGAGAAGACTGAAGGTGAGAGAAGGGTCAAGCAAAGACTGGGTGGTGAAGGAGGAGAGCACCACTTGGTAGCTCAGCAAAAGGGGGAAATGCCCAGACATTCTCCCTTGGAAAAATCATCAAGTTGGCCGGACAAAAAAACAGTTGGGGTAGTTGCACAGGATCCAGCAGCTAATCAAGAAAGCCCAATTAAACGCCGAGTAAAAAGCAAGGACTGGCACCGTCAGGGTCTAAAGAGGTCATCGGTACCACCAGACATCTTGCAGGGTGAGTCCTCCCCTCCCTTTCCTTTCTACCTCCAAGTTATTGCAGATACCAAAAATGTAGGATTAAATTAAATAGACAATGTGATAGAGAGACGTGAGAGCTCAGCATTGTTTTGGTGTCTTTTTGGTAAACCTCCTCACTCCAGCCCTTTAGCCCTCTTGCTGTCTTCCCCAAGCTCCCCCTTCCCAATTCTCCCCTAACTCCTCTCTGTTACCCTATAGCCAGTGTGTCTTGCTTGTTCTTTTGAGCAGGACTGCACTCAGGGGCCCAGTCCCCTCATTTCACGCTGACACCTGCAACAGAGAGCTTATCTCACTTCATGGATCCCTCACTCCTTAACTTCACATCTAGTTTCTCTTCTCATCCCTTCTCCACGTTTAATGATCTGTCATCCTTACTTTGTAATAGGGGCTATTTTGGCCTACCTGTAGGAGTGAGTTTCTTGGTGAGGCTCAGCTCAGAGCTTCTGCTCATCATCTCTGCTGCCATCCCATGGCCGTTGCTGCACTTGTAACAGCCCTTTTCCAGCAGTAAGGAAAATGCGTGCGCACACCCCCCACTAGCTCATATCTGTTACGACATGTTCTAGTTCATTGTTTATTTGCTGCCTCCCTATATTTTGCAACTGATGCCTTTTAGGTTCCAATTTGACCTTCTGAAAGAGATGATCTTCCCGAGAACGTAGGATTTGAGATTACAGATGAGAATGCAAATTTGTCAAACCCAAGGTCCCAACTTGCATAGAAGAAAAACCACTGATGTCACAAATGGAAAACATGCATCTTCTGCAATGCATATCATTCAGTACTTACTCTCAAGATGCATGCCTGTTCTTTGTTGTATCTTACATGATCTTTAAACATACTTGCTTCTTCTCAGCTCTTACTTAGTTTATTTTCCAAGCTCCGCAACATGCTGGGGGTTTGGCACAGAGGAAAAGGAGATGAGTGTAGAGGGGTGTAAAAGGTTTGGCAGCACTTGATTCAAGATCTGTTCTTACGTTTGACCTGTAAGTTCTTGGTTCCAAATTTTAAAACCCTTCAAGGCAACAGTACTGCCTTCCCCCTGACCATACTCATGGCTCAGTCTTTGGGCTTTCTTTCTGCTCCTACTTCCAATGAATTTTATATAGAATTTCTTCACACCTTAAATCTCTCACAAAACAAAAGAAAATTCCACACTTTCCCAATTTGACATAAACAGAAGATGGCTCAAGCAGCAGTTTGTGAATGCTGATGTAGTATGTGAATGTGAGAATTAGATTACAGCATTCATTCTCAGACTGCATCCCTTCTAAGACTCTCTAAATAGGAGCAACTTTGTTAGATGTCTAGCATTTCTGCCCCAGAAGTCACTGAGAGTCTTTTGGGGCTCAATGTCCACATAAGAAAGTCTAAGACTATCAGACATGACTGGTGACTTTTGATCCATTGGTCCTCTGAGATCTGGCCCAAGTTGTTGAAAGGGGAAGGGCAGCACCAAACAGAGCCCGCAGGCAGCGAGTCTTTGCTTGGGCAACTGGAGAGGGAAGCTCCTCAAGTTACTGTCATTGCTGAAAGTGTCAGCCTTTTTCTTCGCATGAAAAGCAAATGTGGCTAAGTAACATATGTAAAGTGTAAGTAAGGTAAAGGATTATTAAAACCAGAATGTTTCTGACGCAGAACTAAAGCTCAGGAGGGCACATGTGCTCCAACACAAGACTACCACTTAGGTGGAGTATAGGTAAGTGGTATTTGTGTATTGCTTGGATTGTAGCTCTACTCTAAAAAGAGACTTACGTGTTTACTTTCTAATTGTCTTATATGCAGAAGTCCCATCTGTTCCTTCAGACGAGGAAGCTCACAAGGCACACAAGGAACACTCAGTCAGTTCAGAAACAGTTATATTGCGGTAAGTCTCTTTAAGGCCCCTTAGAATTTGCCACCATCCCTATGTATCACAGACCCCTGACACTCTCCATTGTTCCAGAGGGACCAAAGATGATGATAAAGAGTAGAAAACTGTAATAGCACTTTGGCCTGTGTTTCAATCTGTGCCCTCTGGGAGAGGACTCCATTGCAACAGAAGTATTTCTGTCCCTTTAAGTCAGTGCTTCCACTAAGTCAAACTTTGTTAAGTAAAGCTTGTGGAGCTTGAGCTTGTTGGAAAGCGAAGTCCTTGCTGTGACAGATGTTACTAAGATGTGAGTAATCCATTTCTAGTGCTGTGCTCTTTGTTCATCCTTTGTTTCCAAATCCTTATGCCTTGACAGAGAGAAGAAACCTGCATACACAATGGAGAACTTTAAACGCAGGCACTCCAAACTGATAAACTCCTGTAAGTACCTTCTGCCTGAAGTGCTGAGGCAAACCCCTTTCCTCCATCACCTTGCACCCTGGCAGCGAGCACAAAGGAGAGGAGCTCCTGCTACATGTAGCAAGGAGGGAACATTAGAGAGTGATGTTCAGTGGGGGCAGTGAAACCAGAGTCCTGTAGTACACTCAAGCAGCTAGTGAACTTCACTTATAGTAGGTGCCTGTGGTCTAATGTATTCAGTGATCCCAACTGGAGACAGTAACAAGAGTTTTTTCTCCAGACTGAAGCTCCTATAGGAAGTATAAATGTATATGTGTCTCTTCACAGCAAGATTACTGTATCAGGAGTACAGTGACGTGGTTCTGAACAAAGCCATTCAAAGCCAGAAGAGAGTAGATTCTTTTGCAGAGGATATGGAGCCAAGTTTCCCAAGCTCCCCAAGGCTACGGAGGAAAGTGCTGCCTCCCCAGGACTCGTATTTGCAACGTTTGTCAGTCTCATCTAATGCATCCCTCTGGCAGGACATCCCCGCGATACGGGGCAGCGGAATCCTACTCAATATGCCCCGTGATAAGCAGAAGCTGCAAGAGGTAATGGAGAGATGTAACAAGGTAGATCGGGTGGTCTGTAGCCAAGAAACAGTCCCCAGAAGGGTGTTTAAAGTGCAAAGTAAAAATTCTGGTGTGGGAATGCAGGCAGTTGAGTGCAGAGATCACCTCTACCCATGTAAGCAGTATGGGAGGGTGTAGTATCAGTGCTTGTGAAAGTAGTACAGCGCTGAACTTCAGAATTGTAGAGAAAAGGAGCACTGAAGGACAGACTCTGGACCATATCAGTAACTTCATGAAAGGAGATATGGGGAAATTGGAATGAGATAAAACAAAGAATTTTGGGCATGTTCAGTGCAGGAGAGAATATTAAAGTAGAAGACTTCCAGCATTCTCCCACACATAAGCCTATGAGAGATGCTAAAATGTATGAGTTCAGCCTAGAGAAACTGTGTAAGGGAAGTGAGGGGACCTGAGAAATGGATGGGAGGACCCAGAGAAAGAGGTGAAAACAGCATGGGAAACATGATGAGGGAGAAAAATCTGTGTGATGCAGATGCTGGAAAATTGCTGGTAGCATGTAAAACAGGGAACCTAGTGGAATTGAGGGGGGATGAAAAGTGAAATGAGAGCAGGTAGACATTTTTCTTCTAAGTCACACCACAAGTCTGTCTTCTAAAGAAAGATAGACTATATGTAGTGGCATGCTTGCCCTTCATTCCTAAAGTCTCTCTTTGTAATTGTACACTACTTGTACCATGTACCGGGAGGTTTTCTTGCTTTGCCCCTGTTTCCTCCCTGTAAGATTCCTGATAGACTTGTATAGTGTACTGATACTGTGCTCCCTTATTTCATCTCTCAAGGCCAAGTTTGAGTTGATAATGTCTGAGGCATCATACCTGCGCAGTTTAAATGTGGCAGTGGATCACTTTCAGCGATCAGCAGAGCTCCAGGCAATGCTCACCAATCAAGAGCGTCAGTGGCTTTTCTCCCGCCTTCATGATGTACGCGATGTCAGTGCCAGGTGAGATATGGCCTGTTGCTTCCAGGACTAACACCCTTCATGATGCACAGACACAGCCCATCATTTCTATCAATAACATCTCTCACTCCTGTTCTACATGTTCACTGACCTCTAAGGTAGATAATATGCACATAGCACTTTGTGATTGTGTACCAACACTGCCCTGAAAGGAACAGTTGCCTTTTTAGGTGACAGAGCAATGAAAATCTTGGTGTTAAGTCCCAGATATTACAGTGCAATTGTGCACAGAACTCATTGAAGGAGATCAAAATACTCAAAATGCTACCATAGCCACGTGCTAGTGGCTTCAACTACAATGAAACTTGACTAGCTAGACCTCAGCCCAAACCAAATGTAGCTGCTGCCAAATACAAGACAAAAGAAGCAGCTGATCGTAAGAAAGAAAAAAAAAAGCGGAGGGAGGGGAAGTAAGTTACAGCCATCACTTTACAGAACCTAATGTGAATCAGTTGAGCATAAGTCATAAAATGTAGACATGACCCCACATGCAAGGAATCCTGTATGTTGTAGGATTCTGTTCTGCTTTT
>WEIS01063781.1:0-32752 GCA_013389965.1 Todus mexicanus
CAAAGAGGAAAGCATGAGCAGTGTTTATTGGATTGTCTTCTTCCAGGTACTAGCCATATAACTTGGAAACATGTATTTGGCTCTCTTCATGTTACTTTCCCTCATGAAAAGTACACCATAGGTTCATAAGAACTTGAATTAAATCCTGCTTATAAGCAGGGTCACCTATTATATTTGTAAATGCATTTAAGACTGCTCAAATTTGGTGTTTCCCTTTTATTCTGGAGAACCACAACGGTTCTGCTTAGGTTTCGTTATGTAACATTGAGAAGAAATCCTAGTATCTTCTTACATTTCAGTTTCTCCAGTTTATTGGCTCCTGATATTTGCCTACTTACAGCTTAAGCTACACAGTTTTGCTGAATATGGATTTAGGATCAAACACACTCAGGCAATGAGCAGCTGATCAGCAAGCTAATAAACTTTCACATGAAAACCAACTACAACAGCTGCTAGGTATGCCATCAGTTTGTTGGTATAGCTACATCCAGATCTACTAGGTTTATTACTACTTTACCATGATTAATTATTAGTCATCATACCTGAAGGTTTTTGCAGTTATTGATATTTCATTGTCCACCAGCAGAACAAAAGCTTCTCTGTGTTACAGACATCTATATGAGGTCACCACAGACAATGGAAGATGTCTTGTGAATAATTTCATTGAAAAATTCTATAAATACTGTGGAATCACATGTGTAAGAGCACTCTACTGTTGAAAGTGAAATAAAAGAATGATTTTCTCTTTATCTTTGCTGGAAAACCTTTCAAAGCAGTAGCTAACGAAGAGACTGGCGGATTGCTCTGCTTTGCGGAGTTTCAAGTCTAAAGCCTACAAAACTCTTTCTTCTTCACTCTTAAAATCTCTGAGCTTTCCTGCTGTAACTCCAGATAGCATAAATAAGTAGGATGTGCAAAAATGACCCTGAGAGTTAAAAAAGGAGAGCATGAAATAAAATGTAAATCAAATACACAATGATACTAAACCGGAAAATTTTGCCCACTTGAATGATATAGAATCATTTGTCACCTCTACTATGAGGTAGGGACACAAGGGAATGCTGTCCTCATCCTGTCAAAATGAGCACTAGTAGGAACTTGCGAAATGTTCATTGATATTTAGGAGCAAAAAAGATGACCTGAACATTGATTCACAACATCAAGTAACATCAAAGTCTCAGGGTGACCCATCTAAAAAAAACCTAGGCAGTAAAAAGCCAGACTTTGACATTCCTAGAAACAAAGTGAAATAAATACTCTGAAAAGTCATTACCTAGAAATAAGAGATTCCAGGCTTCTCAAAGACCACAGCCAGCACTGTGTTCTCAGGTACATTAGTTCTATGGCTATATTTTCCCATAGATATATTTATCACAAGTATTATCAATAAGGGTGTTTGACTCAATATTTCTAATAGCCAATGCAATCCTTCAAGGAAATTTAAGCATGTCCCTCCTTAAGCACTACACAGACTGGGAGAGTTCCTTACATCCGCAGTAAAGGATGAACAAAATCTGTTGTCCTCAGTAAAACATTTTCCCATTATTTTTTCCTCAAAAAATGATCGCCTTACAAGCATTGAAGTGTAGCTCAGTGTATGAGCAAGGGAATAAAGTAGACAAGAATTTTACTCCATTAGGAAGTCCGGCAAATCTGTGCTCTGCTAGCAGAACTGCTGATTTTGGCTTCCCTGCAGTGGGCTTGATTGGAAGGAGTTCTCTACTTGCCTTTACACTTCATACACACTTGCTTGGCTCTGACCTCCCTTCTCTAAATGACAATTGAGTCTCCTTTCTAAGTCATGCCAAGATAGTGCTGTTCACATGGCATGGAATATGGGTTGGCACTACCATCAGTCTGTGGCAGGACTTAAGTAAAGCACAGCATCTGCCTTTTTGCTTGAGGTGACTAGGACCAGACTTGAGTATCTTGACTGATGAGATGACTTTTCCTACATTCTTGTTGAGAAAGTCAACTAGCTTGGAGAGAAGCAATTTTTCATTTAATTTTTTTTTAAAAGTTTAATTTCCTTCCTTATTTCTCTGCATCACTAA
This sequence comes from Todus mexicanus, assembly GCA_013389965.1. Classification (NCBI taxonomy): domain Eukaryota; kingdom Metazoa; phylum Chordata; class Aves; order Coraciiformes; family Todidae; genus Todus; species Todus mexicanus. The sequence continues at coordinate 2,055 of WEIS01063781.1, forward strand.
AACAATAGAAGGAGGGACAGTCACCAGCAGAAAAAATGAAGCTACAAACCTGCTGAATAGCAACTCTGACTCAACAAGAGGGGAGGATGTGGCCTGTACATAGATGTCTGTAAGAGAAATCTCCATGTTTCTCCACAAAAATGCAGCAAAGGAAGTCAAATGAGAATGGTCTAACAAGAGCTGTCTTTTGTCCTTTAAGTCTGCTTGCGGGTTGCCTTTGTTTCCACAGTCTCTGGAGACATCTTAAGCAGAACACAGTCCTGTTTTGCTCCTTATGCCTTTACCAGTAGATCGTAAAGGTAAGAATAATCCTGTATCTAAGCATCTCAAGGGTGTTTTATCCACTTTAAGATTCAGGATTGCTTTCAGAAGAGACATTTAGGGTGTAGTCCTTTCCCGGCCATGTGCACACTCTTCTTGGCAGGTTATGTATTTGTTCTATCTCCCCACATTCAGTGGGAATCTTTTTCCTAGACCCGACATGGGAAGTATTTACCCTACTGTCACGATGCCAGAAATCGTCATTTGGTGACTGCAAAGTGCTGCATTTGATGAAGTTGAGATAGCTGTGGCACTGCAGAGAACTTCTACGAGCTGCTGCCTTTTACATAACTTGGATAAGTTACTAACACACCTCGTAGGCAGATTAAAATTAACTAATCTCAGCCAAGAGAAACTACAGACAGAGCCAAATGATTCCCTACAATGCCTGTGTTTCTCACTTCCACATTACTCTATTAGCCACAAGTCAAAGATGAATATGGTCCTAAATTCATGTGGCTATACACCTAATGAAGGTATAACTCTGAGTCACAGTGATTAAACTTCAATGAAATATTGAAGAATTCTTAATTGATTTTAAAAACTCAGCAGTAGAAAATAATTTATTCTGTCATGACTAAACTTCATAACTATGTGTCATGGTTTAACCTCTGGTAGCAGCTAAACACCACACAGCTGCTCATCCACAGCCTCCTTCCCCCCCAACACTCTCTCCTGTGGGATGGGAAGGAAAAGAAAGAAAAAAGGTGAGACCCTGGGGATTGAGATAAGGACAGTTTAATAAACAAGTACAAAGAGAGAAGAAAACAACAGTACTAATGAAATGATAGGCAAAGTGAGTAACAGAAGCCAGAAAGGCTGTACCTGTGCCCAAGATGCCAACTTCCCATACTCCAGCTGCACTGAAGCTACACACTGAAGCAAGTTGAAAAAAGGTATCCCTCCCTTGGCCAGCCCTCCCCTTATATAGGGGCAGGGCTCAGTGTGGTATGGAATAGCCCATTGGCTGATTGGGTTGGTTATCGCAGCTGGGGCCCCTCCCAGGTGCAGCCCCTACCAGCTGCTTGGGCCAATATAATTAACCTGAACCGAACCCAGGACACTATGTTTCAGAAAATTAGTCAGGTTTTAATGACCATGCTGGCAACTTTTTGCAGTGCCAAGGAAAAGATGAATGGACGGAAATGTTTTGCAAACACCAGTGTTTCTCGCTTTATTGTGTAAGTACATGGTGACCTGCCACAGATTTCACCTAGGTCTTTTTTCTCCTGTGCACTTTGGATTTGTCTGCAGATACTGGCCTCTTTATTCTCTGAAGTGTCCTAGAACTTTCATAGATGTATTTCTGAAGCCACTGCTATCTGGATTTTTTTTTCCACCTTGCTATGGAATGAATCACTTCACCCTCCCTCTAGCACGAAGACAAATGTGATTGCTGCTCATGAACATATGGTATAGCCTAAAAAAAGGGTTATCTTGTAGGAGTATTATCTGTATGGATCACTTATCATGCAGTCCCCAACAGAGGATTTGGGAGATAGCATTACTTTTTCTTTTTCAAACTCTTCATGTTCAGCATTTTCTGTCTACTGCTTTCCAACATGCTCATGATTCCTCGAGAGAGAGGAGAGCCCACTCCGATTACAACTGGCCTTTTATGTATTGCTCAGTAAACTTGGATTTACTCTACTGCCAGGGACTAGTTGTATAAGATACAAAAACAAACAGAGAAAAGTTATCCTTCTTTCAGCGTTCAACATTTGTGTGACATTATGATGCAATTTTTTGTCTCCAAAGAGAGTAACCTGTTATCACATGAAAAGACAGATTTTCAAAGTCACAAATTTCTACACTGCTCTCGGTTTGACTGAGAAGATGTTATCATAATATTTTATCCCAAAGCAGTCGTTTCAGATTACAAGGTTTTTCTCCCTCAGGAACTTATAAACAACCTCAGAGGAACACATGCAATGAAAGCAAAGTGTCATTATTTCAAGGGAATTCACTACAGTTTTAGGCAAATACTTTGAGGACTTCAGAATGCTTTAACTAATATCCAAAAGTATGTAACTAGAACAATCTCTAGTGAAATTTTTTTTATAAAACTCAAGAGACAGGTATCCTGAGTTGAAGAAACACCTGACTCTATTCTTGGCTATAAGACAATTCCGTACAGGTGGAGTTAGCTCCACCAATATTTTTGTACATTGGCTAAAATATATTTAAGGCTTGGTAGACCAATGGCTACTGCAATTGCCCCCACGAAAGTTCACTAGGGCATGACAAAAGTGAATCTATCTAGAAAGCCTGACTGAAACACAAACCCCTTACCTAAGCAGAAATTGCAAGTTTGATGATGGCTGGTGTCAGAAGTGCACACTTTTTTTTTACCACATGGATGTAAAATGACTCTAAGATGAGTTGGAAATATATGGGACAAAGTGGTCATAAAAGATGATACAGCAAAACCACAAATGTATCAGCTGGTTTCATCTTGGTTTAAATCAGAGTAGAGTCATGCGGATGAGCACAATGGCCCTAAGGAGCCTTTTGGTACTGAGATTGCTCTCCCAGCCAAAAGCACACTATGCCTTAACACTTCCTTCAGTGACTATCAGCAGAAGTGTTTTAAGGTTGTGCTTGTGCTCACTACACCTGGACAAATCTGTGCCACTGCACTGAGTCTGTAATTATTTCTTAAGAGAAACCTGATACTGCAATCTCTTAACCGCAGCCCTGATGGCATTGCAGTACTTGAGACCTGGACACAAACCTATCAATAACATCAGCAGAAGCAGCCAAAGAGGAAGACACTGATGAATGACTCTAGCAACCACTAACCACCCCGGATAACAATATAACACCCCCAAAGACATATCTGGACCAAACCTCTTTCACAATGACTGGCAACACAGAAGGCAGGTTGAAAGGCAGAGAAATGTGTCTGCAGTGCTCAAAATATCCTTGGATGCAACTGTCCAAGGGCCTGGCTAGCAAAGGGCATCTCTACAGTCATTCAAACAAGAAGTATTTTACTATTTCACTATTTTTCCCTCTCACCTGCAGCCCAGTGCAATGTGTCATAATGTGTTCTTCTCAGTTTACTCACAAGTACAAATGTTTCTTGCTAAGATAAAATCCACTGAAAAGATGCCAGAGGAACAGGATAGGAGAGACTTAATGGATCATAACTTAACAGCTTACCCAGGGAATAAAAAAGGATAGAGAGGAATGTTGATCCTGCCATGTGCTTTCTGCATCTGTGGACATCGCTTAAGGTTTGGTAGGATCTTTCCTACCAAAGTTCTGTATCAGGAGTCTTTGAAATGATCAGTACTTCTTGTTTCCATCGACCTTATTTTCAGTACTCCAAGGGGAGGGTTGGCAGTCAGAGACAAGCACTGACTGAAAGCTTGACAGCCTTCTACCATGTCAGTTAACATATTAGTTCTCAAGGAAGATGAGGCCATGTTATACCTATTTTTTGGTACAGTCTAAGGAGATCCATTCAGCATACAACTGCTGTGACATGATTGCCAGTTAAGGTAATGAGTATTCACGCTCACAAAAGTTAAGGCAATTGAAATCTTAATGCATGCAATTGTAGCATTAGCATACACAGAGATGTTCAGTTTTAGTGAACCTGATGGCTTTAGCAGAAGACTTTGATTGACAGTGTAACTGCTTTTACATTCCTGTCTTTATAGGAGGCTGGTTCCCAGATGTTAAAAGCAGTATGGGTAACCATGATCATCAAGTCTGACCTTCTGGACAGAAGAGTCCAGCATAGGCTGAGGAGTTTATCCAAGGATAAACTCCAAGGAGCGCCAGCACAGCAGTTTACTGGAGATACAGTCTTAAGGGTTTCTCAGGGGATAAGTAGTTGGTTATTCCACTTTTTTCTACTGGTTCAAACCACAAGGTTAAAATGTCACAATTTGTTTCCAATGTATAGGTCTCCAGCCTGAGAAATATAAAGACTGATTTACACATCTGCATACAAAGACAAACTAATAAGCAAACAACAGACTTTGAGGCAGGACAGAGACAAACTCAACCTATTTAAAAATGTAGTGAATCATTAAAGTTGTGAAATTTGCTTTAGTTAAGAAGAGTCAGAGGATGATATGAGCTTCTGTACTTGGGGGAGGAGGGCAGGGATTTGGAGATTTGGAATATGAACAATAATGTCATGGGTGATGGATGGTCTATTATTGGCCAAGATGACTGGCTAAATAGTCAATGGCTCCTCAAAAAATGATTTGAGGGGTAAGCCTGAGAAAGCCCAGTGTCCATAGGCAATCTGCCCAAGGCCATGATAAATATGAAGACAAATATCCAGAGTTTATTTATGGGAAAAGACCTAGGATAACTGGTTGAAATTGAAGAGGATGCAAAGACACCACGGAAAAAGGAAGATTATGACATTCCATCTGTAAAAGGAAAAAGAAGTTAATCCCTGGTATTTAAAGCCAGCTCCGGAGCATTTAGAGGCAGATCATTTGTTTTGTAGCCAGCCACTTCCACTTGAAATGTGCCTGGGACTGTGAATGACTTCCCTGTGTTATTAATATGATTAAAAGAGACATAGAAAACATATCCCAAACATATAGTAGTTTTTTCTGAAGGTCACAGGACCACATGAATGCAGAAGAATGTAAAACCCATGTCTTTTCAGCTTAGCATGTTCACTACAGTTTCCACAGCACTACTCAGTTCTAAGGGGCCTCAACTATCACTTCGATCATCAGAAAGTCTGTGGGGAGAGTCAGTATCATTCAGCCTAAAGGTTTAATGCAGCAGATCTTTAATGCTTTCATGACAAGGCATTTATAAAATTTTTATTGTGTAGATGAAATAAGGATGATCTTTATCCTTCACTTTTCCTCATTCAAGGTCAACAGCAGTTCTGTGATCTACTGACAAAAGCACGTGATCCCCATGGAGGATATCCCATTGCTGCCAATGACTAATGGTTGCATTTCACTCTCCTCAGGGCCATATGTCACTCAAAGCTTCAGCATTTGAGAATGATGGAACATTCCTGGAACAGATAAATTCATAAATCATTCCAAGCCAACAAACGCTTGCCAGCTCTCTAGGAGTTTCTTCACAAGTCAGGTCATAGTTTCCAGGTAAACATCTGCATGTAACACAAGATGGGGGAAAAGAGATCACTGATAGGAGAAATCAGAGATTTAATTTAAGACTAGTTATTTTATTTCCTATACTCTGTTCACTGTTTTTCACTTTGCAGGAAGAAGACATCAGACAGGCAGACATCACCTACTGTCCACAATATCTGCATCTGCAGCAGTCATTTCATTTGCAGTTGTACTTGGAAGCGCATTCAGAAGCACACGACTTATCCCAAATGCAGCTGTAAAACAACATCACGAACCAGCCTTCAAAAGGACTGCCCGTGGGCGTAGTGTATCAGTCATGTCATTCAATATATCTGCCAATTTTTGCCACCTAAAATTTTTATTTCTGATAGCTCTGTAGAACAAATTGATATGTTGGAGAGATCTGGACTATGCTTAGGCTAGTGCATCATCTACAAGTGGTAAATGGGAAATGGCTTAGCCACTAAAAGCTCCACCTCCCTGGCTGACAAGAGCTCAAAATCTACCACTAGGGAGAGAGAGTCTTGGCTCCATCCCGGCAACATGGGGTGGACATATCTGCTACCTGGGGCTGTGGTGAGTGCAGCTCATGGGTTATCTGAGACATGAGTCCCAGTGAAAGGGAGAGCGGCTGTCACTCCACTTGGAGCGCGTGCTGGAGCTGGCAAAGAGGAGAAATGGCAACCCTCCTTGAGATGCCTCTGCAGTCACTGTCTAAGCTAGATGCGGCAGCTAGGGGGTACAGAAACCTCTCCTGGGGAGCCAGCCAGTCTGTTTGTGTAGGTTGTCAGCTAGACTCAACTTTTTTGTAAATAAAACAGAAGGCATATGAGATTGCCAAAATGCTAACTGTATGAACTCCCAGATACACACTGTAAAGTTCTGCTTTGGAGTCTAACTCATAATAGAGAAGTCTCCCATAGTTTTCAGAAGTTGTAGTTTATTAAAAAAAAAAAAAATCAAGTGGGTTTATTTGCATCTTTTATTTTTCATAAGATTGTTCACAGTTTCAGGGGGAAAAAATTAGCCTTTTCAGCTATTTTCAAAACCAGAACTTAGGGAGCTCTTTTTCACTGCTTGTTTTTCAGTGAAAGCCTCTAAAATTTTAATGGAATAGAATATAATTTCCTTCGTATTTTTCTTACATGTTGCACGATTTCACTTTTCTTTTGGGGGGAACAAAGATCTACAATTTTCTGAGTTGTTCTACCTATAGATATTTAGAACTAGCAATGGCCTAATTAAGAAAAACTTGAATATTTCTTTGAATAGTCAGTCTGCAAAGTTTTGGTGCTTATCCAGTTCTGACTGAACAGCAGTGAAATTTCCATAGCTTCTGAGAATGCAAAATAGGACTGGAACCCACAGAAAAGGCTGTTCTGCTTCCATTCTTGGCCTGCTATACCAGTGAAAGAAAGCACCTCATGTTACCCCTGTGCTGGAGTAGAGAAAATACTGAATTTTTAGAGAACTATGTGTGTTAATCCATCCTCGGGAGCAATATTACATTTCTTATCTCTGAGTCTTCATGGCAGTTTGCTTCCACCTGTGATTATCTCAAGTACAGTTGCCATTATGTATATGATAGATACCTTTATCAGGAACAACCTATGTTGGCTGACAAATCTGTGTCCTAAGTATTTATTCATCTGCCCGTGCTCAGTAAAATAATGGTTAGCAAAAAAGATATCTCCAAATAGTGGGCTAAGAAGAGAGAGTATAAGAATAAACAGACAGTGAAACCATAAAACACAGTCCCAAATGATTTATCCAGCAGAAACATTTAAGCAAAAAAAAATCTCTATACAGGAAAGTAAAAGATCATAGCTCTCATAATTACACTACTTAGCAAAAAGTCTCACAAACCCTCTACTTGGCAATTCTGAACAGAAAATAAAGCAGAAGAAACCTCAGTTTGGTCTTTTTCCATAAATGGAAAAAGAGGATCCAGTCCTGACAAGTGGCCTGTTGTGACTGAGCGCTACTCATCTCTTGATTTGTAGGAAAGTCCATGGAGGAATAAAATGCAAAGAAATAAAGATTGCATTAAGCAAAGTTACATGTAATTCATATTTGGGAATGAAAATGGGGAGGGAAAATATAGAAAATTTTCCCCTAAAATAGATCCGTCTGCCTTCATCTGCCTTTCTTTGTTGTTCACATATGGCACTCTTTTCATATTGTATCTTCCATCTTCATTCCTTTGTCTTTAGTTAAATGCCATGCAGCTCTCTGCCTTTTTGAACTGTCATTAAAACAACGTATGAGACAACACCACAGATAAGCAGCAACGTGTGTCATCTGGTAAATTGTGCTGTCACTGCAAGTAAAAAGACAAAACATTGTGCACTCAAAATTGAGAAAAACATCTGAAAAAGTAAGATGAGCTTACTGCTTCACCTAAGTGCAAACCTTAGCAGGGAGGATGCAGCTAGGATGGGACAAGAGTGGTATCTATTGCTAGTGTTGGAGAATGACTGAAAAATATGATGGCTCCCAGGACATGAACCTCAGCCAGAGGTTTTCAGCTCCTGCAGCTGCATAAGGCAGAGCCATTCAGCTTCTGTTTGGCAGAGGGATTCATTATTCACGCCAAATCATCCCCTCCCTGAGGGAGCTTGTGTAAAGTGCACAAGTATTTTGCATTAGTTGGATGTCTCTCAGACCATGTGTTCAAAGCTCTTACAGGCACTAACACTATATGCATCTAGCAAAACCTTGGTATTCTGATGGCAAAGCTGTTTCAGATGAAATACATTTTTAGTGTTAAAATAGGGGTTTCTGCCAGATTCATTTTTACTTGTCTCTTGTCAGATAAATTTAAAGGAAATCTTCCTCTCCCTGGAACCTCGGAGAGGTGCTCTGCTTCCAGTCCTTGCTCTGCTTCTCTACCATATCCTCCACTCCTTTTCTAGTCCTCAACAGACAGGTGCCCCTTCTCCTTATATACCCTGACCATGCCTTCTTCAGTGCAGGGGATGAAAGAAAGGACAATATGTGGGAATGAAAGACCTCTGTGGTGAGGGGAGAGAGAGCAAAGCCAATGTGATGAATTTAGAGAGCTTTGCTCCTGGGAGGAGAATAGCTCCCCAAGGGGCATGATGTGTGCTGGGCATGGGGCTGTCACTCCCAAAGCTGTAACATCCACGGAGAGATCGATAGCAACATTTCCACATTTCCAGATGAAACACTTTTAAAGTTTTCTTTCCATAAACAAACAATGCAACTGTTATGGAGAATTTTCAGCCTGGTTCTTGACAGAAACAGATGCTGCAATATTGGAATTTCCCATGGGACAGATCTTCCAGGGTTTGTTCCCTTTTAAACAGGGCTAGAAAACAGAACTGTGTTGATATATGGTTTGCTTGTTCACAGCCATTGCAGAGGCAGGTGCTTGGAGGGTGTTCTAGACAGATGTTGCACACTGCTGCAATGACTATGAGACCAAGTAGTGCGAATTTATTTATTTTTAAATTAGTTTTTAAATCTGCTTCTTGTTCAATGCATGGAGCATTCAGTTACTTTGTGGTTCTGTCCCATTATATAACAGATTAAGATTTGCTTTGGGTAAACTAAGGCAGTAGGTTCAAAATTCCCCCAAGATAAATTCTTGTGTTTAGAAAGTAAGAAATGTGACCTGATTTGAAAATCAGCCTGCAGCTTTTTACAGTATATGCCTTCCCATCATCAACAAGCTTAACCAGGGTTAAACAGAAGACAAGAAAATGTCAGAAATCAGGAAAACACTTGCAGATCATGTCCTCAGGGATTTCCTCTAAGTAGGAGAAAGGACTATGCTTCTATGACTTTTACTGGACTCCCTTTGCTACCCTAAAAACATGGAAAGTTTCTGGACTGAAATCACGTAAAGAGGGATAGAAAACAGGGTTTAATCTAGTGCAGACATAAACAGTTTCACTAAATAACAAACATGAAGTTCGGCAGGCATGTTAATCCAGATTTAACTGGGGAGGTATGGGGACTAGCAAACTCAGGAGATGGTTCCCCATGATCGGCAAAGCTGGAAACTTCTTAGCACCATGCAGCTGTAACGTCACAACTTGGCCACCTTGAGCTGGAGCATGATCCTGACTAAGCTCATTGTAAATGCAGATTCCTAAATGCTTCATTAAAGCCCTGGCCTTGTTGTTTTGACTAGCCATATCCAAGGGGTGCCAAGAAAGAAGAAGGAAGCAAATTGTCTACAGCACAATCCCACATACACACAATGAAAGCAATGAGACAACAAAAAGTCCCAGTAAGACTTTGTTCAATGCTGCTCCCAATACTTGAGCAATATCTAGTGAGTTTAAAGGGACAGCTATGAAATAGCAAGGAATGGAGAAGTGGGATCAGCCATCGCCACCACAGGGTTGTGTGGATTTGGACAGGAAGTTGTAGGACTTTGCCACAGCTAGGCACCACTAGAATAAACAAAAGTTACAATTCCACATTGCAGCAACGTAAACCATACCACTGTGTGTGCTAATTAGGCCAAGAGGCAGCTCTCCTTCCCTGCTTGTCTGTGCTCCTCCTTGTTCTCTTTGGGTTTTTCAAGAAAGACCAGACAGCTTTGATTCCATTCAGCTGTAACCTCAAGTTCAGCACTTCAGTGAGCATCTAAATCTTTGTCTACAGTACAGCTAGCAACAGAAACAAGATTTATAAACTGACAAACTAAGCCTGTTACGGAAAAGGGATATTTTTTTCTTGGTTGGAGATGCAAACACCAAATTCAAAAAGCCTTATACATACTAGATAAAATGTGTCCTTTAAAGGTGTTAATATGAAGATTTAAATCACTTTTTATGGAATAAAGTTGTCTCATTATTATTATTTTCTACTCTAAACGCAAAACATCAATTATTTTTATAGGAAGTTTTATGCCAGTGTGCTACTCTCAGGAGTGTAACACCTCTGCCCTCCAAAGTGTTATTCCTTTCGCTGCACTTAGATAATCAGCATATTCATAAACTCTAGTGAAACCAGTTATAAACACCTGTGGTATCACACAATGAAATTCGAAGAAAATTCTAGGAGAAAACACAAATGGAAGCTGCTTAAGAAAAACTAAATAAAAGGATTTACTCTGAAAAAACTTCCATCTCTGGCATAATCAGCTAATTAAACCACAGCCAATATAATTATCTACCATGAGAGCCTGGATGGGGAAAACAAAGAGAAAAGGTGAAACAAACAAGAATATTATGCTTTATCGAGTAAAAAACCCCAAACACCTAAAAACTTCTATACTTTCATTAGGCAGAGTTTGTATAGCACAAGGTCTCACCACCTCTTCATGCTACTCCAACATGGTGTACAAAGAAAGGTGCAATACCAAGCCCTGAAATGGGAATGTTGCAGTCCCTCAGGCTCTTCACAGGCATGAATCCTGCTCCCAGTGTTTATTTCACCCTTTTCCTTGCAAACAGTCCTTCACTTCATAAAAGGTGTTAGTGTCCCCAGAGAAAACAGAATTTAAACCATTAGACACATATATAGCCCTGTGTTCTTGATGTGGCTCATACCCCTAAGCAAATCTTACAAGAGCCAAGCGCCTATCAGAGGTACCTCTGCATTGTTTTTCTAGAAGAGAGATTGAAGCATCACTATTGCCACTAAAGGTGTAGGAGGTTTGTCTGACACTGCCTAGAGAAGATGGAGCTGTTACTTCTCTCTGCTCAGGCAGTACCCTGGTGACAGCAGCTACTCTGGGCAGTATGAGGCCCTTGATGGGAGGAGCCAAGTTCTGAAGGTGACTCCTTCCATGATGACCATTCCTCCTTCTGCCTGCTCAGAGAGCAAGGTACTGTCATGTCACTGACTTAAACAGCAACCAGAGGAGGCTGCAAGGATCAAAGTGTAGAGGGGACAAGAGGGGGTCTTCTTGGCTCTACTGCCTGCTAAGCTTCCATGAACAATTGGCTCCCTTTTAGGGATGAAAGGGAGGAAGCACAGACATAGGATGGTTTGAAGCCAATTACCTTCAGATTTCCTTCGTGCTCTCATTTTCCAACCTCGACAGTGCTGTCAAATTCCTCCCCATGGCACTCCAAGGCTATAAACCTCTGTGTGAGGTAGAGAGAGGAGCAAACACCAGGCTAGTGACCCATCCTTACCCCAGAGTAACTGAGCTGAAATTCTGCCTCTACATACCCAAATTAGCAAGATTCAAGTTCGCTTTGATGCTGCCACCCCAGCTCTGCAATATAACGTGTAAGGAGGCTCGATGATCACTGCCATCTATCTTTCTCATTCTGCAGCAGCCTTCTGGAGAAGAGGCACAGGCATCCCCCACACTCCCAGCACAAGCAGAAGGACTGATTCACCAAGCCTGACTCTCTGAGGCAATCTGCCAGACAACAAAGTTGCTGGTAGGGTGCCTTGATGCTGTCAGCTGTCCTTATGTCTATCAGGCAGCTACTGCCTGTGCAATTCCCACTCCAAGAAAAACTCAGAGCGCAATTTGGGTTATCTACCTAAGAACCAATTCCACAATCCAAGCTGATTAAATAAACAAATGGATAATAATAATTTTTAAAAAACCCTCAAATGATAAAAGTTTTGGGTTGAGCAAACGGCTCTTTTATTTGTTTTTGTGACAAAATAAAGTAAACTATGAGGTCATAAATACATTACAAAATTTAAACCTGGGCAAATTCAAAGTGATGTAAAGGGAAGAGGAGGGAAGACAGATGGTCAAATTCATCACAAATTCACACCTAGTGCTGGCTGTCTCAAAATGTTCATCTCTGCAAATAAACTAATCGGTAAAGCAGGAGCAGCTGATCAGAAAGGGGTTACGTTATAGCCTTACCTTTCTGCCTAAAGGGATTTTTCAGCTAAAGCATGGCTGTAGCCTCTCATGGATCAGCTCTTCCCCATCTGAAAATGCCAGGCTAGATATCTCTCTCTCTTGCCCAGCACCAATGCATCTCTCTCTGTTGCTGTGATTTTACTTTCACTCTACAGTGCCCTCTGCCAAAAGCTGAAGCCAATTCTCATTTCCTTTCTGGACAGCGTCACTTTGTGGGATTCTTGTCAAATACTCTGGGACCTAATATGATCACCCTGAGACATCAGCAGCGCTGCAGCAACAAGGCAGATCAGCCTGCAAGCTGGGCTACTTTTTCTCTGCTATGAAAACCAGAGCATTTCTCTTTGAACAGAATTTTCTCAATGGTATTATAGTTTTGACATTTCTTTATATTGCAGCACTAGCCTGTTAACCCCAGCTAGGACTGGAATACCTTTGTGCTTGCTTGGCCCTATTACAGATTATTATTAATTACAGGGTACAAGTCTGTACTGCCCTCATAGTAGACTGTAAAACAAGACACATTTAGGGGAAAAGGGCAATATGACAATGAAAAAACCAATATCATGTTTTCAAAGACACCCAGTACCTCACATTTTCTTTCTTTACCACGAAAAATTTGAGCTACATTTCTGTGCCCTTTTAAGAAAACAAAAAGGGTAAATTACTTCCTTGTAGTACAGGCCTTCATTAAAAATCTACAAGTACAACACTCAAAAAATTACCTGGAGTATGAATCTGATATCTACTTCAAGATTTTAAGTTCCTCAGCTTGCCTGAAATCCTCCTATTTCATTCTTCCATGACCAGACCATTAATACAAAGACTACTCACCATCAACATCTCAGTTGAAGCCTCAAAATAGATTTAAATGAGAAACAAATGCTGTATTCACCTTGCACTAGATCACCTCAAAACACATATTTTTGCTCACTCGGAGTGCATATATTTTGCTCAGAAAATTTGCCAGTTATAGGCAAATCCAAAAATAACCAGGCTTATAAGAGCTAAAGCTGATGAAGGCTCTATAATACCTTTTTTCCCCTGTTTTTTATCCCCAGTGCTGTGTCTTTTTCAGTTCTGTATTTTTCAAATGATGAGTCTTAAGCCATTTCTTTAAGTAAACAAGCTGTATCATTGCTATCATATGTTATGGTTAACCAGTGCAATTATTGTACAAAAAAGCGCAGTTTTACTAAAAACAACCTGAGCATACAAGCAGAAAGTCTGGTATGAAACAGAGAGAGTATAATAGTGAATTTGGAATAAGCAATTAAATAGATGAGTCTGCAGCTAAGCAGTGAAACAAGGGACTAGATTTTGGCTGTGTTTGTAACCAAATTATTCTTACTCTGCCATCCCCCTTGTCCTGTCTCATGTATTTGATAGATAACTGTCATGCTTTCGGGTCAGGGCACCCCCAAATCTGCCACAGAACGCTCTCTCCCCCTCCCCACCCAAAAAGGGAAGAAAGGAAATAAAGGAGAGAGACTTATCAATTAGGAAAGGAAACTAGAACAACTTTACTAAAACATGAAAGTAATATTAGCAATAATAATAAAAAGTAAATACATACAAATATGTACAAACCCAGTATCGAACACAACCCCCCTCCCACCTCCCCTGATGGTAAATACGTCACCATCACCACTGATGCTGTGGGAGGGCCCAGCAGCAGACGGGAACCGGGAGCTGGATTCAGGGATGCGGCCCAGAACCTGGGGCCCAGCCAAGGCCTGAGCCGGGGGCTGAGACCGGGGCCGGAGGCCTCAGGGCAAAGCTGAAGCTGCCAAGGCCAAACTGAGTGAGGAAGAGTCCCGAAGCCGAAAGAGCAGCTTGATCTGAGAGAAACAGAAGACGAAGGGCAAAATGGCGAAAGGGCCAAGAGAAGGAGGGCCGAGACCCTCGTGATCCCTGAGTTTTATACCAAATACGACGTATATGGGATGAAATACCTCGTTGGCTCATTTAGGGTCACCTGTCTTGTTCGCTCCTCCCTGAAGGTGCAGCCTTTACTTTTCTGCACCCCCCATGTGGTACACAAAATCTAGCAGTGACCTTGTTTTGCATACCAGTCGTTGGTACTAACTATAAACATGGAGCGTTATCACTGCAAGAAGCAGACTCTTTGCAAAAAGATGCTGCTAACTTCAGAAAGACTTAGCTGAAAAATAAGAATCATAGAACGGAATTGTTCTGTTTTAACCCAAACCAGGACAATAACATAGTCCACCATAAAGAATTAAACATAATTTCTTGCACAAACTTGAAAACAAAGTCCACTGTCAGAGGTCAACTGATCAGTACTGGAGAGACAAAGAGTATTAGGAACCTGCTGCAGGAGGACCACCCTTTAAGTTCCTCCTACCAAAAAATCTATAAACAAAACCAGCTTCAAAAAACGTGTAAAAAAGGTCTTCTGTGACTGCAGAGGTGAGCTGTATTGGGTAGGGTGTCAGATGGCTGGGGAGGCAGGAGCTGTCAAGGCACTATGTTTCACCTACCCACAGCCTGGATCCTGCACGTGAGCAAGTGGGAGCTCAGTTAAAAAAAATGATCTTAAATTGGCAAGGCAAATTTTAGGAACTTGTTAGTTTTTCTTTAAATACAAATCCTTAAGGTTTTCTGTTTTATTATTATTTATAACTTCCTTGCAAAATACTTTTGGATAAAAGTAAATAATCCTCTCTTTCAAACAAGTAGTTTTCACCCAGTACTTTTACTATAGGGTCATCACTCTTGAAGGTTTCTTCAAAGTCTTTCTAGAGACTACCTGGATTGTTGGTGTCCCAGTTAAAATGAAGGGTGAAGTGAGGGAAGAGAGAAAGTTCTCAGATAAGGGTTTTGAAAGGCTAGGAGTAGTTGCCATGCTCTCTGGTCACTGATACTTTTTACATCTCCTAAAAGTACCCGGATGTCAGTAGCTGTAATCAAAAATGAGGAAGGAATTAGAATGGATCTCTGACAGTACCTGGAATTAGTGGATCAGCACTGGAGAAACAAGGAGTATTGGAAACCTGCTGCAGGCACCACCTGAAGAAGTGAAAACTTGAATATCAGGTGGAGCATTTTAGGTGTTTAAATGTGCATTACATAGACAAGCAACGGAGGAGATAAAGCCTCGCTGTTTTCATTATTCCTTTAAGAAGATGACACACTTCTGTGGTATAGGTAAATGCTTACAGTGAAGTCATGATTTGTGTTTTATGCTACTGAAGAAGCCTTTCCCAGGTCAAACAGATATATAACCTACATTTAACAACAATAACAACACCAAGAATGCTATGCTTTCTCCCCAAATTATGACATTATGACATGGAAATTACCAGATTTGAAATGTGAGGAAGGACTTTATTAGGAGCACATTGGAAGCTAAGTTGTTTCTTCCCCTAGTTTACTGAATTATCTTGAGCAAACTGTTTAGCCTCCTTCTTCCTCAATCTGCCTTTGCAGAAAATAATGGTAATCCCTAAAATGCAAGATTTTGAAGATGAAACAAAGCCCATCAGAGTCGACAGTGACTACTAATTTCTGAGTCAAGTCTTCAGTCAAGCATTTGATCAGTTAACATTTGTAACTATCAGTGATCAGTGCTAAATATCATTATTTTGCAAGACTATGAACAATATGGAAGCAATCAGCAAGTGGTAACAGGTTTTTTCTTTTCACAGAGCAGCACATGAACTGCTATAATCTGCCCTAGATTTGAAATAGGAAAGATAGTGAAAACTGTGCTGCTGTGTGCTGGCTTCTTAATACTCAGGAAAGGTACAAATCTAAATATGTTAAAACTTTTCATTTAGAGATCAAATTGTTGACTCACCTGAAGCTTAATAAAAAATGTGTTTCTCAATAGTTCATTCTGGTATCAGACGTGTAGCTCATTATTGCAGTGATGGGTGGGGACAGCTCTTGGCATTTGGGTTCAGAGCAACTGATACAGGGGATGTGGCAGATGTTTTGGGTAAGCATTAGTTCATTCCAAATTCCCCTGAAATAAAAATGCTGCACCTCTGATGTGCTAAATAAATAATTAGCAGCAAAGATAAAACAGGACTACTGCTGTCTTATGCTGAAAACTGATTCTGATTTCATTTCCACCTTGCGCAACACCTCTGGCTGTGATGGGGCTACTTCTCAGCAGCACAACAGAGGCTATGATGAGAATCAGGCACTTTGCCTTTGTATGCAGCTCCTAGGGTGAGCTCAGGGGTAGAGCTGTAGCATAAACCTCTCCACATACTTCACTAAATGTTATTTGACAGTTAAACTCTGAAGGAAATAGGAATACTTGCAAGCTGGTGAAAGGTGCTGTCCTTCCCTTCTCTGCTGTGCTGGGACACTGCAGTCTGGAGAGTAGCAATGCAAGCACTCTCTCACATGTCCTCATATACATCTCACATACACATGTAAAGGACATATAGCCTGTAGGGATAAGTGGCAATTTTGTATTTTGGCTTTCTGTGATGGTTATCAAGCAAGATGTCCTGGTTTCAGCTGGGATAGAGTTAATCTTCCTAGCAGCTGGCACAGTGCTGTGGTTTGGATTTAGTGTGAGAGTAATGCTGATAACACACTGAGGTTTGCGCTGTTGGTAAGTAGCACTTATCCTAAGTTAAGAATTTTTCAGTTTCCCATGCTCTGTCTGCAAGGAAGTGTACAAGGGCCTGGGAGGGATCATCGCCAGGACAGCTCACCTGAACTAGCCAAAGGGGTGTTCCATACTGCAGGATGTCNGCTGAGCCATGGACAGCTCACCTGAACTAGCCAAAGGGGTGTTCCATACTGCAGGATGTCATGCTCAGTACATAAACAGAGGGGAACTGGCCAGGAGGGATGGATCATTGGTTGGGCACCGGTCAGAGGGTGGTGAGCATCGCATTGTGCCTCACTTGTCTTTTCTTTGCCTTTATTTCCCTCTCTTTTTGTTATATTAGTTTCCATTATTATTATATTTTCATATTATTATTATGATGATTATATTTTATTCTAGTTGTTAAGCTGTTCTTATCTCAACCCATTAATTTTACTCTTTTTTTCCCCCTGATTCTCCTCCCCTGTGAGTGAACAAGTGACTACATTGTGCTTAGTCTCTGGCTGGGGTTAAACCACAGCACAAGAAAATACTGGTCTGGGTAGTGTCTGCATGGTCTTCCTCTGCTCATCAACTAGACTGGCTGTGACCAATAGATTTCTAATCAGTCTCTGTACAAGCATCAGGTGAATTGTTTGTCTCAAGAATCTAGGATAACAATACCTAGATGTACATCTACTGGTCTCTAATTCTTGCTTATTTTCATATTTTTTTTAATTTACATTTATTTCATGTTTTATATTTCTATTTTCCACTTGATTATCAATATATGCATTTTTTTCTCACTTTCACAGCATTTTATTTCTTATTCTTCAAATATTCTCATACTGCAAGGAGAGTGAGAGATAAAAAAACCCATAAGCAAACAAACAAAAGACAACCCTGAAAAAACCTTTGTCCCTGTACTTCTGCCAGCAGTAGAGACAAAATAAAAAGGCTAGATGACAAGCAAGCAAAACCCCATAGTCCCAGAATACATGCTTCTGTGAAACAGCTTCTTCATTATGTCTAATGCCTTTCAGAAGCTTGCACTTGCTGAGGGTCCTCTAGAAGTCAGAGCACACCACTGTTCCAAACTACCCTCAAATGACCTAAAGTACCAAATTTCCATGTCAAACTTTTCCCTGCTGTGCTTATATAAACTTTGCTTCCCTTTGGGATGGTGACTTCACATTTTTATTTTTACACAGTTGCTGTCTCAACTTTTCAAATACAAATGATTAATACACGATGATTAATGTCTTTGTGTGATATCCTTCCTTCCAATGAGTATTTTATTCAGTGTTTAAATAGATAAAGCTTTGGCCAAATCAAGGTTTGTATCCTGGATACAATGCAACTGGAATGGCTCAGCTCACGTTTAGAGGCTGAGGAAGGGGGTTTGTGTCAGACATGAGCCATAGAGGAAGGTCAGTGCCTAGCAAGGTAGCAGATGGGTTGATCTGAAAAAGGGATAAAAGACTGGCAGGCATTTACATGCAAGTCTTCATTTGTATGAACCCACTGCCCAAATCACAAGGAAGGATATTCGAGCCTTTCAGAATAAATGAATCCTCTGTCTGTTCTGAAATTACCAGGACTATGTATTTCTAACTTTTCCTCAGGGAGAAAATAATGTAATCACACTTTACTACAGTATCAGGCTGTTGAGATTATTGACCCTAATAAAAACAGAGCAGGGCTTCCTCTGTTTTTAGTCTTTGGCTGATAAACCTCCATGTAATAGGTTTTTGCTACAAGAAGCTTTAGCAACCTAGACAGTGGCATCCTCTTGGTGCATGACCAGGTATTCACTGTACACTGCTGTTTGAGAGAACATCCTTAGACAACTTAGATGTATTTCTCAAGTTTGCAGCACCTTAGTCATGTAGCATTTTCTTACTGATGTGCAATTAACTAGAAAAGTGCATGGGTATATTTATCCCACTATGCTGTGGGAAATTTAAACTCAGTTAATTGCTTCCTACCTACATTAAAAGTATCCATAAGTGCAAAAGCTGAAGTTAATTTTTGGTCATAAAATGAAGTTGCATTACCACCTGACTGCCAAGCTGCAGCTATTTGACTGAGAGGTGACAGGAGAGCAGTGGGTAGTGGATTAATCTCAGTTCAGCCAGTCTGTAAAGCATTCACAGTAAAAGGAGCTGTGTAAATGTAAATCATTATTATATTGTTTAAGTAATCAAATCTCAGCACCATTGTTTAAATAGACTGGAGATATGAAGCCATTTATTCATATTTTAATGCTTAGACTGCCTGCTACATAAAATATATATGGAAAAAATAAGCTTTCAGAAATATATAAAATACCTTCTTTTTTATGGGGCTGAATTTATAAGCTAGAGGGACTGCAGTGCCACAGTAATTCTTAATTTGTACAGTTTTTATCACTCTCGGTACGAAATACCACAAAATAAAACAGACATAAATCTCTTATAAATCTAATGGAAGTATCACACTTCAAATGCACATTTTTAAGTGGCTGCATCATTGCTTTAATTCAAAACACAGCCAGCAGGCTCAGTATGACCTGGGAAGTTCTACAGAATACTTGCATATTTATTCATCTTTTGAAATAGTAGTGAATTTATATATTACATCAATGCCTGATGGCCAAAACTGAGATTTGGTCCCACGTCATGGAGGGTGCTCTACACTTAAAAAAGACACAATCTCTGTCCCCAGATGCCTTACTTGAATTCAAGTGTTGCAGTTATGTAATTCTCTATCTTAATCATTCATGACTATCCCTGTTGCTGCAGAACACACAATGACTTCAAAGCAACAGTGTCTCCATTTATGTAGGCTCCTGGTTCCACTATACTTTCTAATGTGCTTATCCCTGTGAGGCAAGGCAGCACTGTCACCCAGGTTACAGATGGGAAACTGAGGCTCAAAGATACTATTTTCCAAATTCCAGTTCAATCTCTTACTGAAGATGAAATAAGTATGTCACTGTCTAAGTTGCACAGATCTTAAGTCTGATACTTTTAAATGTCTAAAAGGCTTTTGAGAGTCTTCAACGTACTCTTAATTTTCCCAGGAGCAGGTGGGGTTTCTATTTATAATAGAGTAGGTCTCCTAGTGTTTGCTTCTTCAACTCTGAGTCTCAGGACAGACATTGCTTTGCAGACCTCTGGTCTTCTTTCATCCCTTTCTCTGATGGACTTTAATTACTCTTGCTGCATATTTTCCTTCAAATATGAAGTGATTTTCAGCTGGCACTTTGTAACAAACATCTAGCCTTATCTGGGTACAATACACATTTACTGTCATTGATGCATCTTTAGGGGCAATTTGTATTATAGAAAAGGAAGAAAGTATGGAAAAGATGCTGCATTAAAACTCACGTAATTATCTAAGCATAACCAAATTCACTTGCCTCTGGCCTTTGCAAATTATGTTGTAATTTTCTAAAGAACAGATACAGATATATTTTCTTCAGTGATTAGCTCACAGTGACAAAGGAAGTGCCCACCTGAGTGCCGCTCAGGACTACAGAATCACAGAATAGTTGAGCTTGTAAGGAACATCTGCAGATCATCTTGTCCAACCCTCCCTGCTCAAACAGGGCCATCTAGACCCAGTTGCCCAAGACCATACCCAGATGGCTTTTGAGCATCTCCAAGAATCAAGAATGGAAACTCCACCACCTCTCTGTGTCACCTGTACCAGTGCTCAGTCACCATCACAGTAAAAAAGTATTTTCTGATGTTCAGATGAAATCTCCTGTGCACTTTCAGATGGTACCTCTTCTCCCAGCACTGGACACCACTGAAAAAAACCACTGTCTTCTGACACTCTCCCTTCAGGTATTTGTACACATTGATAAGTTCATCCCTGAGCTTTCTCTTTGCCAGGATGAACAGTCACAGATTTTTTCAGTCTTTCTTCGTTCATCTTAATGGTTCTTTCCTGGACTCTCTCCAGTATGCCTATGTCTCTCTTGTACTGAGGAGCCAGAACTGGACACAGTACTTCAGGTGTGGCCTTATTAGCAATAAACAAACAGGAAGGATCACCTTCCTTGACCTTCTGGAAGCACTTCTAATGCAGCCTAGGCTACCATTAGCCTTCTCTATGGCAAGGGCATGTTGCTGGCTCATACTCAATTTCATGCCCACCAGGACCCCTAGTCCTTTTCTGCAAAGGTGCTTTCTAGACAGGTGATCCCAGCATATCTTGTGCATGGAATTATTCCTCCTCAGGGTCAGGACTGGGGATTTCCTTTTGTTGAATACCATGGGGTTCCTCTCAGCCTATTTTTCCAACCTGTTCAGGTCTCTCTGGATGACAGTATGACACTATTCTATCAGTCACTCCTCACAGTTTTGTGTCATCAGAAAATTGCTGAGAGTATACTCTGCACCATCATCCAGCTCATTAATGAAGATACTAAATAGGACTGGATGTTAAATAGGCTGTGGACCAGTATTGACCCTTGGCATATACTGTTAGTTACTGGTATCCTCATACCACTAATCACAACCCTCCTGGCTCAGCTGTTTAGCTAGTTTTAAATCCACCTCACTGCTCATCAGCTTCTCTACAAGATTCTTACGAGACAGAGTCAAAAGCCTTAGTGAAGTTAAGGTAGTCATCTACTGCTCTGACCTTGTCTACCAACCTAGTTATTTCATCAGAGAAATTTATCAGGTTCATCAAGCATGACTTTCTGAATCCATACTGATGATTCCCAAACATCTTCGTGTTCATTCACATTCCTGGAAATGGTTCCCAGAGTTAGTTGTTCCATCACTTTCCCAGGGATTTAGATGAAACTGACTGGCCTGTAGTTTCCTGGGTCCTCCGCTGCCTGCTTTGAATATAGGAGTGATATTTTCATTCCTCCAGCCCTCAAGTTTCGTTCCCAAGTGCCATGATTATTCATGAAGCCAGATCCCTCAACACTTGTGGGAGCTTCCCATCAGTGCCCATGTATACAGTTTGCTGGATAAAAGCAGCACAAACCACAGCTACATGTGCCAGTCAAGGGACCTTATTATGTGACAGTAGTTAAAAAAAAATTACTTGCAGTTCTTAGAGAAATTTTAATTTCCACTTTAAAAGGGCCTGCTCTCATAATCTGTGTATCTGAACAGAAGACAGACAACAATCTATTGTCTTCTCTCTGTGGGACCTGCTAGCCATGATGCAGCTTCATAACATTACCAACAATTTCCTTTTTCTCCATCTAAGGTAGCATGACTTTGAATGGCACAAAGATGAATAGGGTAATTAAGGAAAGCAAAGACAAAAGAGAAGCTAGAATGAATAAGCAACTTAAAAAAGAAAACGAAAAAAAATACAAAACAAGAGAAAAAACCCCACACAACAAAAGCAAGTAAAAAAAAAAAAAAGCCAAAACCAAAAAGCAAACCAAGCTTTCATTTCACTGTGCCTAGAAGGAAAGGAATCCTGGTCTGTTCCAGGTGGAACAATATCATTATCTTGACAGCACGATTACCAAAACCAATGCAAGGATACTCAGAGAGAGAGTGTCATAGTTTGGGGTCAGGGCATCCCCAAATCTGCAACAGAACGCTCTCTCCCCTTCCCCACCCAAAAAGGGAAGAAAGGATATAAAGGAGACGGACTTATTGAATAGGAAAGGAAACTAGAACAGCTTTACTAAAACATGAAAATAATACTAGCAATAATAACGAAAAGGTAAACATATACAAATATGTACAAAACCAGTATCGAACACAACCCCCCAGATGGTAAATACGTCCCCACCCCCACTGGTGCTGTGGAAGGGCCCAGCAGCAGACGGGAACCGGGAGCTGGATTCAGGGATGCGGCCCAGAACCTGGGGCCCAGCCAAGGCCTGAGCCGGGGGCTGAGACCGGGGCCGGAGGCCTCAGGGCAAAGCTGAAGCTGCCAAGGCCAAACTGAGTGAGGAAGAGTCCCGAAACTGAAAGAGCAGCTTGATCTGAGAGAAACGGAAGACGAAGGGCAAAATGGCGAAAGGGCTGAGAGAGAAGAGGGGCCGAGACCCTCGTGATCCCTCAGTTTTATACCGAATATGACATATATGGGATGAAATACCTCGTTGGCTCATTTAGGGTCACCTGTCTTGTTCGCTCCTCCCTGAAGGTGCAGCCTTTACTTTTCTGCACCCCTGTGTGGTACACAAAATCTAGCAGTGACCTTGTTTTGCATACCAATCCTTGGTACTAACTATAAACATGAAGCGTTATCACTGCAAGAAGCAGATGCTGTCTGGTAAACATACTGCTAATTTTAAGTAAGAAGTGACTTAGCTGAAAAGTAAAAATCATAGAACAGAATTGTTCTGTTCTAACCCAAACCAGGACAGAGAGAAAGAGCTCACTGGGAGCCCACATAGATTAGTAAAGTAATGGTGCTTGTCTGTGTGTGACACACAACTCTAGCACTGTACCCTTTTGTTGGATCTTTTTCAATTTGAGCACAGGTCAAGGTACAAAAAGGAAACTCTGAGATACCACTAAAAGTTAAGTGCATGTTCCATTAGAGTGTTCCTTCCCCCAGTGATGTGGAAAAGATAATATAGCATGTCACCTCTGAACAGACTCGGGTTGTTGATGGAGTGTCAGTGTTAGTGTCAATCATTGTCTTAGTGGGATCTCTTTGAGACATTTGCACAAGCTATGACTTCTTTCCCTCCAACTTCTCCTCACTCTGGAAAGCCATGTGGAACAGGGTGTTGATCCAGAACTGTGCTCATTAAATCAATATCAGAAACATGCATCCTAAATCCACTACAAGACAGAAGAACCTACTGCTAGGTTCAGCAACGGCCCTGGGATGGCAAATACAATGGAAGGTCAGATGGGGAAGTAGACGAACAGTGCTTCTCCTGCTAATCCTTATTAGGATGGTACTGGTGTATCCAGAGCCAGACTTCAGATTCTGACATGGTTTCAGCTCAGTGAAATCAGGAGGCCCAACAGGAAGCCCTTTACACTATCTGCCACACCACTGAATTTTCATGGGGCCCTATCACAGTACCCTTTGCACTATGCACAGCTCCTTCAAGTGGAAGACCACAGCTGGGATGAAAGCAGGAATGGGACTGATGTCCTGGATAAAGATTGAGAGAGATGATAATACTAATGGGAGGGAAGAACTGCTTTCACTCTTTCAGTACGAGGAATAGAATGTTCACAAAAAATTCTTAGCAGAGAATGTAACAAACTTTTGCTTTTGTACATACATTTCTTACTACTGAGGCAAGATTTGTTCAAGCTGAGCATAGTCACTGTGCCTCAGTCCTGGCATACTGAGGTATCTTAACATATATTAAGTGTCCATCATTTTAGCAGCTAAGCAGTATCACACCCCATTTAGCACATATACAGCATTTTATGGAGCAAAGCACTGTAGAAATCTTTTTCCCTTAGGTTTTTCTACATGCCCATTGCAGTGATATGCATCTGACCAATTAAAGCAAAACAGCTTTAGTTAATTAACTCTAAGGGACTGAGTGGTTTCCTGACTGAAAGCCATAAGAGCCGGTTTTGATATTATGAGCACCACTGATTAACTCTCAGATGCTGGACAATTCACTTCATCTTTATATGCTTCATTTTTCCCCGGTGCAAAATGTAGAGAAATAAACTTTGCTTTCTTTGTTGAAGTGCTTTTCAGAGCTGTGAATGAAAAGAGCTATGCATCATCAACAAATCCTCAAAAAGGCCTGATGGGGGATTTATGGAAACAGAACTGTCCTCACTGTGCTTCTGGAAAACTGAGTCACAATCAAGTAAAACAACAATGGGACAAAACCTCCCTGAGAGGCAGCAGTGGGAACAGGATAAAAATTCAGGGCTGCCTGACGCCGTTACAGACAGTTGTTCCTCCAGACCAACCTGGCAAGATGGCATCTTTCTCTCATTTTTCCCCATGGCACCCAGTTCTCACCTCTCTAGCTACTAGATTACATGTCTTTGTTTCCTCATTGTTTGTTTTATTTACCCTGACCATCCTCCTCCTCAGCAAATCAATGCATGCAACCACTTTCAACACCTGACAACTTCTGCAAACTTCTTTTTCTGGTTGCAGGGATATTCCTGTTCACTGGGACAAATTAATTATATGCTGTCCTATGACTCTATACACCCTTCAGAGTATTTTTTTCAGATTTCCACTGAGCTCAAGATCTTAAATACTGCTGAGTTTTTGCCAAATCCTTGCCTCAGGAAAAACTGACACTAGCATATTTTCTTTCATTCTATTCCTAATACTTCATCATTACGTAGTTTTATCTTAGCTTTTCATTCTACTTAACTCCAATAGTTATGTATCTCAAAGCTAACACACCAATTCCACCACACACTGGCCAGAACAAGGCACCTAATTTCCACCTGCTACTTGATTTGATTATTTCAAAATATTTTTATAATTGAGAATAGAATAGAGAAGAAGATAATTGAGAAGAGAAGCAAACTGAATTGCCTTGGTTTATTTCAGTATTTCAATATATATTCTTTAAAAAAAAATGTTTCTTGGATATGCTGATCAATATTCCCACTTTTGGCAAAGAGTAACTTTGCAGTAGTTAAATAAATCACCTTATTTCTGTTCTACAATTGATAGAGATAAAAGTCTCGCTGCCACAAAATTTTGTCCATTTCAATTAAACATTCAGTTCTGAAAAAACCTTCAAAATTAGATTTCGTTGTAGGAGAAAGACAAGTGAAAAACATCACATGAACATTTACTACCTCTCATTTTGTCTTTCTCAGGGTAAAAAACCCTACACTACAGTAAAGATGAAAATAGAAAAGTCTGTTCTGGGATCTGGAGGCTAAGTACTGTCACTTGACTAGTGCCACATTTCTCACTGCAGGCAGCAGGAGGACAGAGTGGTCTTCAGACCAGCAGATCATCACCCCAAGCCTAACGAGGATATTAATGACTTTGTGTTTTGGTCAGAGTTTGTTCTCAAATTAGAGTCAAAACCCCAAATCCTATTATTCCTCTACCAAATCAAATTTTTCTCCACTGGCTTCAGGATGCTTATAAAGCTATAGGAGTCTGTGTTTGGTTCTATTTTTCCATGAGATTCTGAATTCTTCTAGTAGCTCACATACAGCCAAAGAGACACTTCAGCTCAATGCATCTGATATTGCTGCCTGTGCAATAAAAAGACAGGAAAGGGTGGTTTCTAGGTATTCATCACTAGCATAAACCTGCTATGTCAATCATTCTTTAAAGACAAAAGGCAAAAGCAGTAACACAATTTTCCTCTATTTGTCCTATCCATTTTAATCCCTAAAATTTAATACTTCTTCACTGAAAGAGCAACCCTTGCTTTACATCATTAAAAGTTGGAGGAGTTGTAGAACTGGAGGAGCATAATGAACACTCAAGGTTTGCTTTGGAAATTATCTCCCTCTCTTCCTGCATTTAATATGGCATAAAACATTAAATGCTCCAAAGTTGTCAGCCATTACAGTTTTGTGAAACAGATGTTGGTGAAGTAAGAAACGAGCTCTTTTGTATAGGTGAAAAATCTCTTGCTAACAACCCTGAATCTTGAATCACAGAGTAATTAGAGCCTGTGTTATGGGTAGACAGCACAAACTTCCTCCCACGCCGCTTCCTCTCTCAGTAGTATGTTTCAATCCCACCTACAGGAGGTGGAAAGGGAAACTTCTGACTTGTAGCCTGTCAAGTTTTTCTCTCTTTGTTAAAGCCCAGTAAGGAGGCTACCAACTGCGGTACTGTTTTTTCCTAAACGGGAAATTTTACTGAAAACAGCTGTTGTTAGAGAACAAATACTACAGAGATTTGTAATGTGTGACTTAGACAGAAAAGGGATAAACGGACCAACAGATAAACTGAGATGCAATGAAAATTCAGCAGACACTGCTAATGCCACTGGTGGCAGTGCTACCTCATTCCTACGTCAAATCAGTGACCTATGAGTAAAGGACTTCATATTCTGCTTTCCAACCCCTGCCATCATCAGAGAACCAAACAGCAATTACATTTACCTGTAGATCAGGACTTCATCATCTGAGCAATTATACTGCAGCTGATACATTTTAACCCGAGGGGCTGACTTGCTCACCGTCCACTTGACCAGAGCTGAGGTAGTGGTTACCTCTGACACCAGGACAGCCCTTTCTGGTGGGCCTTTTGTTTCCCCACGATTAGATTTGCTGGAGCTGGTGATGTCCGAGAGCCTGGATTTTGGTGGGGCTGATCGACCTGTGCCATTACTGAGATGGGGAAGCTGAACAATTGAGAGCTCAATTGTTGCAGTGGACTCTCCAGCAGCATTGGCTGCAATGCATGTGAAAGTCCCATAATCCTTGGAGGTGGTGATGTGGATATCTAAGGTACCATTGTCATATACAGCTGTCCTCGAAGAGTTCCCGATGAGACGGTCATCGGGGGCCACCCAATGAATGATGGGGGTGGGATCTCCAATGGCTTTGCATTTCAGCGTGGCAGTTTGCCCTTCTAAAACCAGCAACTTGTGAGTATGTTGTGTAATAAGAGGAGGCTCACAAACAAATTCTTCCTCCCGTACATACCAGAAGTACCTTCCCTTTAAACCTGGAGGAGAAGCACAAGTTTCCATATCATCATCTCTGTCAAGTCGTCTTAACCACAGTAGCTCACAGTTACAATGCAGTGGGTTGCCCCCAAAACTGAGAGACAAAGGTGGAGAAAATGGGGTAACATCTAATGGAATTACTTGAGATCTGGCAAATATAGGGTCAGGTGGAAGCTTCTGGAGTCTGTTGGATGTTAGATCCAATCTGGCCAATTTCTGAAGATCTGCAAACGTTCCCTCAGTAATATAATCTATCAGGTTATGATCTAAACTGAGCTGGTGCAAGTTAATCATCTTCCTTATAGATTCCCATGGAATGCTTCGGAGGTTATTGTAGGAAAGGTCTAAGTCTTCCAGTGTAAGCAAAAAATCCTCAAAGGCTTCATCAGAGATGCTGCTTAGCTGGTTGTTGTTTAAAATCAAATGCTGAAGGTTGATTAATCCTCTCAAAATATCCTCTCCAATGTCAGGCAACCTGTTGCTGTCCAGATGTAAAGACCGAAGGCTCTCCAAGTCAGTGAAAGAGTAGGGCTGTATGTAACTGATGGTGTTTCTAGACAAAGTAAGGTCAACAAGTCCAGACATATTGGCAAAATCCTGTCGGCTGATATTAATAATAAAGTTGCCCCCAAGCCGGAGTTCAACAGTCCTTCGATCTATATCTAGCGGTACAAATAGGAGACCCTTGGAGGGACACAAAGTTCCCAGGGATTCAGAAAGGTTCTGACAGACACAATATTTGGGACAAGCGTTGACCATGACAGCCATTCCAAACACCAGGATGCTGCAGAGCAATTTTTCCATGGTAAATCACGCAACAGTACCTGGAAGAAATGAAAAGAGTTACAAGGAACATCAGTAGTTATGATATAAGTACATTTCCTTTTATGTTTTATCTACTTCCAGAGAGACTACACAGTGCTGCCTCTCAGGAGTCACACTTCAAGTGAGCATTCTGGGATGGAAAGGTTAAGTGTTATAGCAACTTGTTTCTCCAAATAATGTCTTTCTTTCTAAAAAACCAAACAAAACCCCCAAACGAACAAACAAAACCCCAAAACAAAACAAAAAGAACAATCAACAACAAAAAACTTGGTTTGGTTCCAAATCCGAATGGGTGTCTGGTAATAGGGTCTTGCGACTATTTATTTTTCTAGTTACAGTTTTATAATTTTTATTAGGAAGCTGGTAGAGGACAAATCCTGCTGTCAGATTGCATGGCTTACTTAAAACCCTTAAAGATTTCATTTGGAATAGTGCCTACTTCTTTGAGGCTAGAAGCTGTCTTATGGTAATTACATAGTGCTGCATAATAATGTGGAATTAGTCTTAGGGTTGAAAGAGCTGATTTTATGGATAAAAATAACTGCATATTTACCCTTCAGTAATGTGGTTAGTAATGACCATGTAATTATCTGGCCAGTCCTAGGGCAAGTCAGTTCACTTGCCCACCAACAATAAAATTCATGATAGGCAGCATAGAAAGCAGAAACCGCTTGCATAATCATCACCTGTATTCACCTAGTGCTCAGCCAGCCTATGGGAAGGATGACATCGTCTAGCTCCAAAGAGAAGGGATGCAGGAGTAACCTGTGCTACCTTAAGCTCCTAGCAAGCTTTCTAACAACCTCATGCCCTAATGGTGCAACCCTTTTGGTTCTTGTGACAGTGAAGCCCTCACCTGCATCCTGACAATTACTTTGCACCCATTATATGTTTTTGGGTTTTTTTTCCTCCCACGTTTTTCCAGCTTAAGCTGCAAGGTATGTGTATTTGAAGAATAAACTGTATCTTTGAAGAATAAATGTATTTACAGCCTGACTCTGAGGGTCACTTGTGGCTGTGAGAAGTTGCAGCCCTGTTTCAGGTTTAGGAATATCTTCCTACATAGCTTTGCTGGCATTCTTCCCACACTTTCAGGACATTGGTAAACTTGTTTTCTTTCTGTCTGTCCCTTACCCAGAATCTGCCACCAAGGAATGGAAAGATTATTAATTTCTAACCCTCATTCTCCCTCTGAGGAAAGGGGTAGGTTGACAAAGAACCATATTTTTGTAAGAGATCTCCCAGGCTTTTTTACCAAGACCCTCACTCATGGCAGTAGCTATAGGTACAATTCAGGCTATAATTTCCAGTGTGGCCACTTTTTCCTCTATTTAACCTACATCACTCCACTATACAACCTTGCATCACTGTCCTCGCTCCTTGGTATATGCCGTATCCCTTCTCAATCATGTAGGTGCTCATATGCTTACTAGGTTTTTGGCATCTTTATTTCAAAAGCAGTCATGGCACCATAACAGATGAGTATCCTCATGCTTCACCAATTGCCACTCTAGTGCCTAAGCAGTGGATGGCAGACAGTCATCTGTGCCTAAGCTGGTTCTATTACTGCTGTATACATGATGGAGTAATACACAGTGTGTCATAAGGACTCAAATAATTAGCACCCCAAGGCCACTCTAACTTTTGTGAACATATGATGTAAAAAACACATTTCACAAAAAAAGTCACACTGCAATTTTTTACACTTCATCACACAGCTGAAATTAGTTATGCAAATGTTTTATAATTAAAAGAAATTACAAAATTCAGTTATTAATCCCTCCGTAACACACCAAACATAAGCCAAAAACTATCACTTCAATAATAATTTTTTTTTAGCTCTTTAAATGGATCTTGCTCCACTTCCCTGTGAAAGGAACAAAAAACAGGGCCCTATGTTTGGGGCTCTGCCCAAAGGTGGCCAGTTCCTCTCATGGGTAAGGTTGTTTGGTTTCTCCTCTACAGAATATGTGAGATGACACAGAAAGAAGGATCTGTAGAAACGCAGGATGCTATGAGTGCTGAACTATGTATAGTATGTTCTTTATGGCAAGGTTTTCTGTATGGTGCGATAGTAATTACATACCGCTATTACTATTTCATAGGAGTGTAAAGAATTGAAGCATCTGTGTTTGCTGAACTCTGCAAACAAGATGAAAGCGAGATACTTTTAGAAAGGATGGTTTAAGAAGAGTAATCTTACCTTCAATAGTAAATAAATGACTATTGAATAAAATGTTTGGAGATTAGCAAGTATGTTATTGACGCAAATCTGTGGCATACTTAGCGAAGAGCTATAAATATTCCTTACATTATTATCAATTGGTAGTTTACTAACAGGCAATTGGCTTTTTGAATCTTAATTATAATTGTGTTCTGCAGCTTTAATTTAGTGTATTACCCTACCAGCTGAAATGATAAACAAAAAAGAGTTTTAAAGGGGGAGAAATAGATACAGTTAATTAGTAATAAGCCCTTTCAGAGCTTCTCCCTCATCTA
>WEIS01063786.1:0-32286 GCA_013389965.1 Todus mexicanus
ACTGAACATCACCGGCTAGGTGGCCAGAAGAGGCCCTTCTGTCTTTGGGCTGGCCTGATTTCTCCCTCACTAATTCTAGTCAGCCATTTTACTGTGCTGTGGAGGCTGAATAGGTGGCTGGAATTCACTCTGTAGAGCAGCAAATTCTATTTGTATAATGTGCTTTGTCTCAGCAGCAAGGCTCTATTTTTTTTTTCAGGGGGCCCAAACAAATGACATAAAATCCTGGGAGACTGTTCCCTTTCACCTTACTATTTTTTTTCAGTTCTTCCTACTGTGAGTTTTGCTGTTTCCACGCTTCATTCTTATCCTCTAAAAGAATAATTTCAAGTTCAATCTCTGCTCAAAATTTTTTCTACCAAAGAAAAATAGTTCTGTTTTCTTGCAGTGTCATTGTCTTTCTTAATCTCCCTCATATAATGCAAATCTTCTCATAATTCACAAACCCACCATTTTTCTAGTAAACTTTCTATTTTCAGTAGATACAGAGAATATTTTAATTCCTTCGAGCCTCATTTCTAAATGAAACCAGGCTGAAGTGATTACACTGTCTGTCTGTGGCTGTCAATACCCATCTATATTTTTTCAATCATTCTTCACAATAACTTGAATTGAACCCCTCGCCCTCAAATTAACTTACGTGGAAGAGATGCAGGTATCTTAAATGTGCTAGATCTCACAGTTTCCCTGGTCAGAGAGGACTATTTTTCAGAGTCCGCACTGAGTGAAACTTAACCTCACTCCTTGTTAGATGGACAAAAGGCAGTCCTGCAAAGGGGTGCGTGAATGTCCTAGCTGTGGGAAAAACTCTGACTAGAGTTCACCTGATTTTATATGCAGCATAGTAAATTCAGCACAAGACACATATCCATAGGATTTGTGGTATTCATTCATCTCACTGCTCACAAAGCTACTTCTAATGGATTCACTAAATGGTTTCAGGATTCCCAGACACGCTCGGTTCTACTTGACGTGTGAATTTTTATGTTCATTTCTATCTCCTTCTTCCAGACTGGGTTTGTATTTTCTGTTGTATTTTGTCACATGACACATCTATCTGGTACGTACTTGACTCCAAAGGCTCTTTCCACTGAATGTTCATTCACACTCTCTCCATTTTGCATGTGTTCTTGAGCATAGGGTGTCATCGGTAGAGCAAATCTTTCTGTTTAAGTTTCTATGTCCATGGCCACCCCTCACAGCAGAAGGGAAAGTCACCAGTGGTTCTCAGAGCCAGAAGACAAGCCCAATCTGGTATCGCAGAGCCTCTTGCTTGATGGGGCCTTACAGAGTTGTTGTCTGCTATGAGGTGAGGAGGATGCCTACCTAGTTCATGGATAGTCTGGTGGTTAAGTATGTGGGTTGCTGGAGGTTTTACATCATCTTGAGAGAGAGCATTTGCAAAACTAAGACATTGTAAACAACATGGGGAGTCGGGAGTTGTGAAAGCCTGTGTTTGAATCCTTGCTGTGTTTGACCTTGGAAGCTGACTTCCCTTACAGTGTCTCCATTTCCCCAGGTACAAGCTAAGAGCAGTAACAGCTGTCTGTGTCTCTTGCCATTAGTGAAGGAAGATGAGATGTGCGAGTCAAGGGAAGAATCGCCAAGTACTGTTACTGTTCTGTTAAAGAGAACTGGAGTTTAGCAGGAATGACTTTCCAGCACTACCTAATATTGAGAGGAGTGCTCTGTCAGGCCAGTAGTGCTTGAAAGTCCTTCCTGGCTACATGCACGCGTGCCCACTGAGTGTCATGTTTTCTGTTTGATTCAACTTGGGAACACGGGCAACCTTGGGCATAGAAGGAGACAATAGGGAGCTGGTAAAAGCAAAACTGGGCATGACACGCATCAGATTCTTAATTCTATGCTGGCTATTAATCTTCTTCTTGCTGCTGAGCTTTGGTCTGTACCAAAGGCAGAAGGGCAGCTGCACTGAGCAGAACACTAGTTCATTGAACCTGCTTGTCACAAAACCTGACAGAGGTGATTGCTTTTGCAGTTCTGCTTTCATCAGCTACTGCCATTGTCCTGGTGACCTCCTTTCGTGAAGATGAGGTAAACCCCAGAAAGGGATTTTTATTCTCATCTGCAGGATGGCAAAGCTTTCTGTGGAGTCTGAAGCTGGGGGGTCACTGTGAAGGGTATTGGATGCTATGGTCCTTGTCTTCTGGACTGCTGTTTCCTTTCTGTGATAAGGCAGTGTCCCACAGTACCCTTTTGTAACTACTAGGGCAGTGTGTGAAGGAGTCCGTAATCATCTAGAGTTCTCCAATCCACATCCTCTTACAGCTCTTCTGCACTGTCTTTCAGCACTGACCTGACCCTGCCTATTGAATTCAATGCACTGTGGAGCAGCTGAAGCTCTTAGCTAACTGGAGCAAAATTACTACCCCTTTGTCCCCTGCCCTGTTCTGCAGGAACCCAGGGAAGATGAATAGGTCTGTGAGCTCAGAGGAGAAGTAACTTCATAGTTGTGCACTTCTCTGGAAAGCAACCACACTGCCCTGTGCCCACGTCTTGTTATGTGCTGGCTTCATTGCTCTGACAGCATGAAAGATGTTTAGTTTTGTTCCTAATGCTGTTATCGTTTATCATCCTCTTGTAAAGCCAGAACCTGCTGCTCACCCACACTCCTTCTATGCTAGGTTTTCTGCTCCCCCTCCACCCCTGCTCTGGTAGGGAAACTGCTTGTATGCCAGAAATAAACTGTCTTTCCGCTGGACACTAGAAAAGGCACAGCATCCTTTCTGCTCCCTGAGGCAACTGCTATGACCAGTGGTGATAATTAGACTGGTTTTCAACTCTTGGGCTTTGGAGGAGCAACTCCAATAATGGAGTGGAGAGCTGATTGAGAGAGTAGCTGGTCCTGAATCCAGGGAACTCTTATACAGCTGATGCCTGAGGAAGGACATAAGTATTCAAATGCTAGAGATGGAGAAAGGGATACAGTGTGCCAAAGGCCTACCATTCAGCTCAGTGTAAGTCCCACAAAGCTGCTTGGGCTATAGCATGCCTGTGTCAGAGCTATGGAATATGTGGGGCTAGACACAACTGAAAGAGCATTGTGACATCTTCTGTCTTGCATCCACATCTCAAAATAATTCACAAGCAGGCCCCTATCTACAGATTAGTGGTCCATCAGTTTCTGTGGATATGCCAAAATAACTCGGAGGCAAGCAAAAATATCTATTGGGACTTGGAGAGGACATGCTGAAGAAAGGAGATAGCATTCACCCCTTCCTTCGCTCTCCGGAAACAACAGCTTGAAACTTACAAAAAGGTAGCTGGAGTTGGAGGTATGCAGCAAACTGCTACCATTTGTGGTGTAAACATGAACTATGCCAAAGGATTTGTTTCTCCTTCCTTCCCTGTCTGATTCTTGGTTCAGCAGTAATGAAGAGTCTCATCTCTAGAAGCCTACAAGCATTGTACTGTGTTTCTCTAAGTATCGTGTGCACCCTGTATGGGACTCCTAAGCCCACCTTGGAGAGTCAGGCTGTCATGGCAAGACTACTTGCAGAAGGACCAGCCTTTTGAGGATTTTAAGGACGTGATCTCCTTTCATGGGAGAACTGGGTCTGGTGTCCTCTTAGTGGTTTAGAAGTGCGTGTATTATGAATCTGCAGCTGGGTTGGTGGCACCATCTCTGATTTCAAGCTCCTCTTGGATCAGGCTGGCCCTAGACTGTTAGGTGTTTTCTAGGAGAGCAAAAGTTACAGTTCACTGACTGGCATATCTGAACAGCACTTCTCATACCAACTCTTTGTAACTCTGTTGCTTACCAGCTGGAAGTGTGCTGCTGAGAACTGTTGCATTAAATTAGCTCCCTAACACAGCACTTGCTTTGCTCTTGTCAGGCTCAGGATTTGGATAGGTACTGAACTCCAAGCAGAAGCCTGTTTTGGTATGAAATCTTCCAGTAAGCGGAATGATCTCGCTCCATGGGCAGACCATCATCTTTTTACTATGCATGTGCCGGAGCTGCCAGCATTAGAGTCTTACTATCCTTATTTATAGAGCAATATAAATGTTCTGAGCACTTTACAGATACATAAAAGAGAAGATTCCCACTCTGCAAGGAGCTGACAGTAACTCAGATGTTCAGGAGTCATGGCACAATAATTCAGGTTCTGAGAAAGGCAGTCATGGTGAAAGGAGTTCAGGGCAGAAGTCTTTGCAACAAGAGGCTGTGAGAAGAGAGAAACTATTTGCACCGATTTGGTACAGGAAGCAGGTGTGGGTGATGTGGCCAAGGTGATGATGGAAGAAGCTAAGAGAAGGTGGCAAGGTAGAAGGCTTGGGAGTTGGCTGGGAAGAGAAGGGGGAAGTGTAGGCAGTAAAACTGCTATCATTGGATGGATGAAAAGCAGCCTAACTAGAAGTGCTCCATTCTTTTTCTGCTCTCAGCACTGAGAATATTGAGAACATCTGCACCCTCCTCACTTGCCTTCTACTGCTCTGGCTGCTGAGAAAGAGAGGCAATTATGTTAATGACTGTCATTAGCAGCACTTAAGGGTTCATCTGCCGGGAAGGGACAAGGGCTGCATTTGCCAGAGAAGTTCGCTTGTAGTTGGTGCTACTCACTCCAGCCACGGCCTTGCCCTCGTGACTTAAGTAGAGATCACGAGTGTCTGAAAACCATTCCCATGCAGTCACAGGTAGCCCAGTGCTGGGATTCGTGCTTTCACCTCACCAAGCACTGGCTGTGTGCGTTGCAGGGTTGCCACCATCAGCCTCGCAGAGCTGACACAAGAACTTGGGTGTTTTCTCACTGTTGGGTCTGCACGTAATGTGTCTTTCTTCTCCTTCATGATGTGCTAAGGGAATCCTTGCATTATTTCTCTCTGCATCTCTAGTTTCCACTGTCAGCTTGTGGATGTCTAAACTGGATGCAGACCCGGGCTTGAGGTACATCTAAGCTTAACTGCAGTGGAGTGGCTTTTTTTTTTTTTACCTCTCTTTTATGGATCCATGTTCCCCTGTGAAAGGAATAACAAACTGCAAGTCAGCAATGTGTCCTGTCCAAGTCAGTGCATGCTGTCTGTGCTGACCTTCCTCCAAAAGCATGCTGGTGATTGTGGAACAGGGCTGCAAGGTTTTGCTTTTTTGTGTGTCTGTGGTAATGGGGAACGACTGCTAGACAGAAAGACACCCTTGTCCTCCCCCCTCGCCTCCCCCTTTGACTTTGTGCCCTGCTTGGGACTAAGCACTTCTGCTGCCTTTTATTAATCTTCTCCTGGGAGAGCACTATCAGTGGCCCATCAGCGTTCAACATGCCCTCAGTCACTAGTGTTAACTCGATTAGGGCAGTGAGGAGTGACTTACAGGGGAAGCTCTTCTCCACAGGCAGTATTTGCATACAGTGATTGATGCTGATACGTCCTCTAAACACATCCACATTTTGCATTTTAAACAAAGCAATTGCTGTATAACCGCTCCCTGTCACTCAGTGGGATTCCCAATGCCAGCATAGGACATACCTTCCCTTTCTTAAAATGGCCTCTCTGTTTCCCTAAGAGGACTCTCAGGTGGCATGAAGAGAAGGTCACTGATTCCATGTTATATTTGGAGGGGAAGAGACAGAAGCCTGCTGTGTGTCTTGGCTTATGAAGCTGCTTGTGGACAGTTCTGGGCTGTGTGTGTGGTGTCATATAGTCAAAGGGCTTTCAACCAAGAAGGTCAAGCTTGAACGGGACACATAGTCTGAAGCCTCCTGTGTTTTCTTCAGTCATTCCTGGTCAGCTTTCAGGCTCAGGATAGGCTTCCTCGACACTCACCAGCGTCTCTCTGTCTCGTGAATACCTGAGCCCTAATGCAGCACTGAATATACGTGTATATTATCCACATGTACTATGCATATGTACAATATATATTATATGAATATATTATGTGTGTATACACACATGCATACATGTATATAAAAATATCCACCTTGCAAATTGACCAAACAAGGATAAGATGCCACACTTTCTTCCAGTTTCTACTGGGGATTTTATTGGCAGGATTTGTCCAAGTGCAGTTCTGATTTGGGGATACTGTCCTGAGCTATGACTTTCTCTGAAGACGAAAGTATGAAAGGGAGGAAATGGGTGAGTTTAACTTCTATTTGAAGGAAAGGCAAAAGGAACAAAATTTAATCTGTGGTGATGATGCTGGTATTGCAGCTTGCTTTGAAAGGCAGCTGTTGTTGTTGTTTTATCTTCTTTATTATATCCTAAGCGTTTCCTTTCTTTCAAAGCAAGGGAAATTTGCCCAGAAAGTAACCCGCTTTGAACAGCAGCGGGGACTTATTTGTAGTTCAGGTCGGAGGATTCCTTGGAGTAGACACTCAGTCCTCCCCTTTGTCTGTGGAGTGCAGGGATCACTGAGGAGGCTAAATAAAAAAACAAACAAACACACCACAAATAAACAACATAACACTGTTCAGACGTCCCAGAAAGAACATCTCTTAGAGGCTGCCAGTGCTCTGTGCCTTTCAGGTGCTCATGGCTTGGTGCACTGTGAGGGTTTAACATTTCCAACAAAATTCAGAGGCCTATTGGCACAGTGCTCCAGTGAGACTCAGGAAAGTTTTGCTTAGACTTAGTAGGAAATATCTGTTTTCACCCATTCCTGTCATTACTTTCTCATCTCTGTGCTTATCTCAGAGGACTTGCAATGTACTGCTGGTTGCCCATTTTGTGTCTGAAAACTTTGTGGTTTTGCAAAGCTAGGCACTTCATTATTGGGCTCATGGTGTCTGGCTTCATAGATGTGGGAGCTCCACGGAGAAGGTGGCCCTTTCATCTCCTGCCACACCATATTAGTTTTGCAAATGTGACAAGCTCAGCTTTACAAAAATAACATATTGCCGATGTCTTGTTCTATTTAATATTGTATTCAAATGTTCCACGTGTGACGTGGGCTGGGGGAAATGGCTCTGCAGACTTCTTTGTCACTTGACTGGCAGCTGGCTTCCAGAAGTAATTATAGCTGTTCACTGCCATGGTACACCAAACCTCTTGGGGATTAGGGAGGCATCAGGTGCGTAGTGACTCAGAGGCAAGAACAGAGATGCTCCAGTTCCCAGGCCATAAAGGCCATAAGTTTTATAAATCCTAGTACCCACGTGGACTTGGGTCTGAAGTGAAAAGGAAGCATTGGAGTGACCTTGCAGAGGGTGTTCTAATTTTCCAGAAATCCAAACAGGGAAATTTAGACCTTAGGAGTTTGAAAGTGAATTGCATTGCCATCATGTGGAGGCATGGAAGCTAACGTCTACTCAGAAAAATTCTGGGACCCTAGTTTCTTAATTAGAAAGGAAAAGAAATTCATGATAGTTATGAAAGTTAAGTCAGAATGCTTAACAAAATATAGAGTGAAATTATAATAACAGTATTATTAGAATTATTATTATAATATTTCCAGTGAAATATTTCCAGGGAAAGTTCCCAGGCACAGAACCAAGACACCTGCTGGATCATTCTTTTTAATGTATATTGCCAAGGAAACTGAAAATCATCAGGCCTTTTATTCCATCCTGAGGCTCCACCTAGATCAGGCATCGTATAGGGGTTCATGTAGAAAACTCTTTACTAAAATGTTCCTACAGGCTGTTGCATGGTCTTTACATGATAAAGCCCAGATTGCCATAGTTTAAGTAATTAGCCTCCTAGAATATAGAATTCTCATCTGTTAAGACAGGAACAAGCGATGGACCGATTCTGAATCACTGGGACAACAGGTATGATTTCTGCCATTGCTGTTCTCATCTGTAGTATGCACTGTGGCATCAGTTATTACATTAATAAATACAAGTATTTTGCTTATGCCATTTTTCTCAGAACAGAATTAGGTGGAAGGGGAGAGGATGAAAAGCCATTTTTCTGTAGGACATAGTCAAATATGCAAAAAGTAATGAGGAATGATTTAAGCAGGATACTTCAGAAGAATCAACAGGACTTTTAAAGTACTGAGGAGCAGTGGAAGGAGGGCAAGGACACTGGAGAAAAACCAAATAAATTCTTTGTGCCAGTCCTTTCCTGTGATTCTAATTTTACTTGGTAATTCAACCAATTTACCTGATCCAAAGTAAAGCTCAGTGGTCTGTGACTCCTCAGATCACCCCATAAACCTTTTTTAGAAGAACTTACAACATTTGCTACCCTTCATTACTCTAGAACAGCTGATTTTAATGAGAGAACTCATGCTTTTAGCAGCCTAGCCACTTCCATCCCCAGCTCCTGCCAATCTCTTGGATGTACATTGTGCACTGTGCTGGTGATTTGTTATTCTTCAGCAGTTTGTTCCAGCATCTATTCCCCTGACACTTCAGTCTCACAAGGTGTCTCGTCTTCATTGCTTGTAAAGGGTTGTTCTAGGAGAGAGATCTCTCCAGCAGGCCTCCCTCTGGTGCAGTCTAGCACAGAGGAGCACCATCTTTTGATATCTGGGTAAGCACTTGCTTTTAAGGCCTGCTTCTCCAAGAGGCACTTTCTTGTGTGCTGCAGCGACACTTAAAACCATCTCTTCTTTGTAAAAAAGAGTACTAGGAACACATATATGTAGGATTATGTCCTGGGTTGGGTTAGGGTTAATTATCACCAGCAGTTGCTGCTCCAAGCACTTGGGAGGGGCCACAGACAGGACAAATACCAAACCAGCCAGCAGCATAAACCATGACAGAGTAGGAGGGGCCCTGTGGCTCACACAGGTGTATGTAAGGTGAGCTGCATTTCAAAGGTAACTACAGTTTTTGCTGCTGTACCTTCTGCTGGGAAGCAGTTCCAGTACTTCCTTCTTCTGAATCGAATGCCCCTCATTCTCAGTTTTGGATTCTTTGCTCCTGGCTGTCAAAACCCAGATTTAGGGCAATAGGTTGAATTCTACTTCTCAGCCAGAGATGATGATTCCCAGAGAACACAGCATATGGTGAGCATATAAAGAAATCTATTGCTGATGGGAAAAATATCTTTCAGCTTTTCTGTTGGCTTTGAACAGTGTTGGGCTCTCCCTGCCTTGTTCAGATAGACTTTTCTCATCCCGTTCAATATTACCATCCTGTGTGGAAGTATGGAATATGCAGTAAAAACACATGATAGCTGCCTGTCACCACTCCTGCATGTGGGAGTTCTAATTAAGCTTCATTGATGTCTTCAAGAAGCCTTCAGCTTCATTGATGCTGAAGCTCTGATTTAACACATTCTCCCTTTCATTATGTATTTTTTCCCCTTCCCCTTATCATTCAAGATTCTCTCTAGGAAGAGAAGGCACAGAGCAGTCATATATCTATGATATATTGAGGGCTAGGGTGAGGAGCAAGGTGACATTAGTGTTTTCCATTGTTAATGACTGCATTTCTCCTTTGGCAGCAGCATGTCGGCCTCCCGTTTGTGTACTGCACTCTCATTGATGCAAGGGTTATTGGTGAAGGTAGGGCAAAAATCTTCATGTCCGTGTCATAGTTTCCTGCTAGGCTGATGAAACAGGCAGTGAAGTTAGTTATGTCACCTGGCTAGGGAACAAACTGTATCATGCTTTTTAAATCTTTGTCCTGCTTATCACATTCCTTTCTCCTTGAAAGCTCAAAATACATCTGAGCACAAAGGCAGAAATCTTCCTAGTCATGAGAAATGATCCAGCAGAAATAGGATGAGGGTGTGAACAGGCAGGGAAATAATATTATGTCCATGTTTCCCCCCTCCCATTAAGAAGTGGAAGTTGGAGACTGTTGAGGAAGAGGAGTAATAGAAGAGAAAGTATTTTTATAACTTGCTTAGCAGCAGTAACTCAGAAGCATAAAGCTAGCTGCAAAGGGTGTTTAACTCAGCCAAGTCTGAAGCACAGAGATGCTGCTTAACATCTGTTTTTCCTCTTATCATTACATTTTATTTTTTCTCTCCTTTTTGTTTCGGAGATACATGTTTCCAACTTGCTGGGTAGCTAGTTACGTGATGAGTGCTCATGGAAAAGATCATTATCCCATTTCTCAAATCATGGCTGGCAGGTCGCCAGGACACTTAAGGGAAGGACATTTTGTCAACTCTGCTCACCTTGTGAGGCATTGTCCCAGCACTGGTTATCCCCTTACCCTGGCATATTGTAGCTAATTTGCAACCACTGATAGACATAGCCCAGGCAGTTTCTGTTACAGTTTCTGTTCTTTGACTCTCCTGATCTTTAAGAAGAGTGATGCTTATCTGCAAACTGAACAATTGATGCCATGGAGCATGCAGGGCCAGACTCAATGAGGGCATTTGCTGTGATGACCTATGTGAGAACAAATATAACCGGCAGAGTATGGAACCTGGTACCAAGGAGATGTCAGTGTGTGTACTTAGCATGGTATCTCACCGATTTATTCCTTGTATTGGGATAAATAACACATACAGCAGTCATGCAGCTGTAGGTAGCCTAGTGCTATCTGTGTGAGAATGTCCAGAGGATTGACAGAAGCAACTTAAGAACATGCTCTGGGACACATGGCAATCACAAACTCCAGAATAAGTCATTGATGTCCCCTTTTGTGGACACCTCCCATGTGAAAAGCAAAGAACAAAGACAGTTCTCAAGTCTCCATCCAATCTGATTCAGCCAATGCGACAGTTAAGTCTCCCAGAATTTGAGAGGTCCCTGAGGTTTCTGAGCTTTCAGCCACTTTTTAGGCTATATTTATTTGCAAGCAACATGCCCTGGGGAAGAAGAGGTGAACCAGGGTCTGACTTATGTACACTGAGCAGCTATGAAACAAAAAGGAGACTCCTGCCCAGATGTTTGCAGCAGGTGGTAGAAGTGCTCAGTGTGCTGGGCAGTGGGGTCGTCCAGCTGCAGTCACTCTTACAGAGCTCAGAATACGCTCAGGGTATGAAGCTTTTCCTCCTCTCACACAGTATTACTCTGCCTGCAGCACAGGCTGGCAGGCTCAGGGGAGGTCTGCAAAATGGGGTCACATTTGCCTTGTATCAATTAAAATTTTACAGAAGATTTTCATAGTTATGGTAATAGCCTTATCATTTTTGTAACCCCAAAACATTTTATTTGCCTGTCTACTGAGGTGCTGCTTATCCCTTGCACATTTACAGCTGACGGAGTACATGGGTCCTTGGGTAGTCCAGGCATTTTCTTTTCCTTTTGAAAAAGCAAGATGGTCTCTTGGTTCAAGAAAGTGGAGAAACAGCTCAGTGTATGTCCAGGCTTTGTTGTTTCTTTTTGGCTCTTTGTTTCTCTTGTGATTACATTTCTAGGTAGGTTTAGAAGGTGTTTATGATTTATCTGTAATTTTTTTTTTTCTGTGATCGTTAAGCATGAATGTGCTAGTGTTTCTGTAACTGCTGTAACTCAATTTGGGTTAATAACTATTTAGCCAAGTGAATTCAGCGTCATGGGAACGCAACTTTTCTAGTTCAGCGCTGGCAACACCACACGTCACTATGCACTGCCCTGCTGTGCGGCCTTACCGGTTTATGCAGGCAGGATTTTCAGGTTCTCTTGAGTTGTGCAGTGGAGGCTCAGGTGAGCATGGTATTTCACGGGTTTGGCATAGTTTGTCCGATTAACTAGAGCTGCTACAATCTAGTCTGACCATGCGCTGTGTCTCTGTCTGTCTACAAATATAACCTTGAAAATGAAGGGGTAGGATGACCTGGCCCAAATGGCAGTAACAGTGTCATTGTGCAAATGCAGCCCTCCTCTTGCTTTGGTGAGTGTTGCTTTGATGGCATTGCATTCCTCACAGAGCTGGAAAGACAGGACATCTTAGCAGAGCCCCAGCAGCAGAAACAATAAACACTGTTAACTGCGGTGACCCTCTTCTTTCCAAGTGAAAGGTATCCAGAACAGTGAGCTGCCTGCTAGCCAAGGGGGCCTTGTTTTCAGGGGAGCTGGAACAGTCTATCTCAGAGTGGGTTTGGAGCAGTTCAGTGTGGTCAGCTGCCACAGGGGGCTGAATACTCACTGGTGGCCTCCCCAGCCACATGGGCAGTGTGGAGGGGGGAGGCTGGAGAAAGAGATTATCACAGCAGTGAGGAAACAAAAATGTATCAAAGACTAGCGAGGGAAGCAGGCTGAATCGTGGCAGTTGCCTCATCGTGAGAAATCAGAGAGTTGTTATTGAAAGAAGAAATGTGCAGATTTAGGGTTTTCTGCGGCTAGAAATGTGAGTTTGAGCAAGAAGTGCTCAAGGCAGTGGCAGAACTGGGGATAGCACCTGGAAAGCTGATGCCTGTGCTAATGCTGTTCCCATAAGCATCACTCCCTTATGATGGTGCTGAATTTTTATGATGTGATGACAAAAACAGCAGGGGAAATGACAAAAACAATGGTGAAAATAAGTGATTACCCCAGGCTTGGTTACAAGGGTTCATTAGATTGAAAAATATCTGATGAAATCGTACTTCCTAAGACTGACCCAAAGGATCATTGATTTGTAGTAACATTAACCACGAACAAAAAATATTAAAAAGAGTTTAGTTAATGTGTTTGAGTTTAATAATGTAAATGGTGATAGAAAATTACTTGCAGCATTGTCTGCTTCCAGTGTTGTGATGGAAAAGAATTTACAGTGCTGGAAATGTAATTATTGAAGGTGATTATAATTTTGGCTTCAGTTAAATCGTTTTCCTTCCAAATACAACACTCTTCACTCCAATGAGATTACTCATAACTTATGTATTGCACTTGACTTAATTGGCATATGGTGTAAATTAACTCCGCTCAAAAACATGATTTATGTGCTTTGTTCTAACTGATCTATTAAATGCAGCCTTGTTTTGTGTTGATTCTTACCAATTTAGGCAAAGTGATTTCAGTTTGTTCTGTCCTGGCTTCTCCTTATCTGATCACTGCCCTGCCTTTTATTATTCAACAATTGCAGTTACATCAGGGATGTGTGATAAAGCTTATTGAAAATGTAATGCCAGTTTCTTGAAATCAGAGAACAAAATCTATAATAATTTCATTCATCAAAATAATGCACTTGATTCTGAGACGTCTTATAAAATGGTCAACATGTGCTGATTTTAAGCGTTTAGAAAAGAAAGAGTTTGATATTTCTGACTTAAACAAGTGGGATTTCTGAACAGAAACCAGTTCTTACTGTGCAATAGGAAGGAATGCTTTAAAAAAAAATCTTATTCAATACATCGAGGAATGCATTTAAATCCTCAGTTTTTTAAAACACTCATTTGTGTTATAATAAA
Source organism: Todus mexicanus (assembly GCA_013389965.1). Classification (NCBI taxonomy): domain Eukaryota; kingdom Metazoa; phylum Chordata; class Aves; order Coraciiformes; family Todidae; genus Todus; species Todus mexicanus. The sequence continues at coordinate 13,177 of WEIS01063786.1, forward strand.
AGGATTCTGTCAGAGAAAGGCCAAGGTGCCTTTTTATTTTCCTCTGTTTCAGATGGATGAAAAAGAGAAAAGATCAACTGGGAAAAAAGCTGCATCCATTGTAAAGGAGGAAGGATTCCAATCTGTTATTGTTATTATTGTTAAGAAAAGATTGTTTAAATAGGCTAATTTTGTTTCTAAGCTGTTTTGAAGGTAAGTGTGAACTCCGGAAGTGCTGTGGATGAAATCATAACTAAGAGATACACTGAATGTGTATGTTTGTGTGTAGATAGCTACAGAAAGCAAGGTCCACAGCTGTCTTTGTGTCTCAGGTAAGGTCTAGGTTCCTGTCTTTAAAGCATTAAGATCAAGTGGTGGAAGGCAGCCATTTGCCTTGCTCATTATCACATTTTCCTAACTTAATTGGTGCAGTGTGTACCAGTGGAGGGGTAAGGCTGGCAGTTCTTCCTCCCTGAAAAGAAATGACTGGGTGAAATTGAGAGACCAAGAAGATTGTGAATGGTAGGGGAAAGTGAGCGCAGGACTTTGTCTTCTAATACAAGCTGTAGGAGCATGAAATAGGATGAGCTGATGGCATGCTCGTAACAGGCAATGGAGATACTTGTTTGAGCAGTGATCCACGGAACTCTTTGCTGCAGGATCCTGTGGGGGCTGAGTGCTTGGGACTATTAAATGCAAAGACCTCATCTCTAGCTCAGGTCGTCTTTGATTCTTAAATCACTGAGAGACTTAATTATACCTCCTTGCCTTGTTTTTATGTTATTCTCTGGTCACCTGCTGGCCACTTGAGTGGAGAGTAGTCACTGGCCTAAATGAGTCTGTGGTCTGAACCAGTACAGCTGCTTCTGCATGGGCTGTGCATGCTGCCAGGAGATGGTTGCAGTCAGCGCGTGACTGATTAGATTTTTGAAGGGTTCGGTGAAGCACTTTAGTCTTTAGCAAATCTGTGATGTGTCAGTGGTAGCTGCTGTCTGGTTTCTCAATTTTTCTTACAAATAATACTTTGAACCTTTGGACAGTTCTGATCTTTCCTGTGACTTTACTCCTGCGTATAATTATTTGGATGCTATTGCTCCCAGAGCTGAAGACTTTTATAGCCTCACCCAAGCTCAGCGGAAGGAAGCACACAAAGATCAGAAGCATGATGGACATCTCAATGCTCATTAACACTAATGTAAAGAGACTTGCTGACTGCAGATCTTTTGGAGCAAGGCTGTTGGTTTTGACTGGCTGGGAGCAGTGCTCTGCATCAGGGCTGTTGTGTTTTGCTGAACTATCTTTGTGCTTTCTAAACCCCACTCACATCGGTCACTTATCAGCCTCTATCTCTTCCAGCCACCCCAGCACACTGCCATGCTAGTTCACCTGCACCCCAGGAGCAGATGCTCAGGTTTTGCCATGATGTCATTTTGAATTGGTTGCAATGGGAGCGACTTTCTCTGTAAAGAAAGCCAGGCACACAGCACCACCGCTCCAGCTTTCTGTTACTGGAAAGTTGAACACTGAAGATTTCTGTATATCAGTTAATGTTTACTTTGATTCCCTGTGTGCTATCTTAGCCTGAAAGAGATAAATCTAGTTGTTTTTTATTTTATTTTGTGTGCAGGTAGCCCCAAACAGCTACTGCAATCACGTTTTTTTCACATTTGAAACTTAAAAACATATCCCAGCAGTTAAACATGCTTTTAACTTGAACCATGTGTAGAGGACTCAATATTGATCGGTAAAGAAACCTCTTTTCCTTCCCAGCTCATCAGAAAAAATACAGTATTTTTCTACTATTTCTTGTTAAGCCCTTCTGTAAGAGGAAACGTCAAGTTGTCCCAGTTTCTCCCAATTTTTACTATAAAGACATACTCCCCATTTCCCATCCCCCTTATTTTATTTTTTTAAATTCAGTGTGAGTGAACAATAGTAAGGAAATTAAGGAAAGCCTCCAAAAACCTAGACAAAGCAGAAGGGTGCTCAGGAAATGTAGGGAAAGCAGCTGCCACTTCAGAGGTAAAGGACCAAGGGAACCTCACATCCCTTGAATGGTGTTTGGAGAGATCAGTACATCAGTGGGGCCTGGACTCTCCGTAGTCCTCTGGATACTCTCACTGATTGCTCAACACCAGCAGCTCCAGCACCACATAAACTTTTCAGAACCTCAAAAGCACTGCCTTTTGCGAAGCCACAGACTCACTGTCCTTGGCCTATGTTTAACCCGAAGTAAAGTTTTACAGTGATGGGCAAATCCAAACGTTCTGTGAACAGATAGAGTATTCACAGGGCCTAAGAACAGATGCAGGTGGGCTATGACAGAGACTGGGAGGTGCCTGTGCGAATTTGGACAGGCCTTGTGTTGGTTAAAAGGTGGAGCCTGTCATGGGCAGAGTGGAAGTGACTGTGGGGCTGAGGGTAGCTGTTCTAAGTGTAGAAAAACCTTGTCGTGCTTCACCACCCTCTCCAGCACAGTGCTCGTCTTTTTTCATTCAAGCTCCTTTCTCGCCCACGGCCTTTCCTACTGGCCACTACTAATTCAGCCACCTCCTCCTAAGGGCAGGCTGAGAGGCCTCTGGGTCGCCTGGTTTAAACACATCATCCCAGTGAGTGCCGTTGCCTGGAAGAAGGACCTTAGCAGCACTGGTTGTGAGGCATGTGGAGATGGCGGTGCTTACACAGGGTATGGTGCTGTCTGTGCTCAAGTGTCAGCGGTGGAATTAAAAATCTGGGTGTCCTTGGTTCTCTTGTCTCTGCCCCAATTACCACAGTGCATTTTCTTCTGCTTTCTCAAGCAGACCTGAACTTGCCCTCCTGCACTGCCTGACCACCAGATCAATGCGAACGCCATGACTTCAGCACTCGCATCCACTTTATAAGCACTGGACAGATGCCGTAATGTTTGCAACACTCATGATATCACTGTTGGGTTTAAGCCAGTGGTCTATTTTATGATTAGAGATTGCGTTTTCCACTGGAACAACTTCAAGGCTTTTTCATCGCTAGCTCATGTTTATTCCTTACATCAGTGAAGTGTAGAATGTGGGGAGAAAATGCATGAGTGAAAGAAAGAGATCAGTCCATGTCAGACACTGACGGCAGTGCCTGTCTACAAAGTCCTCAGCAAAGTTAATCTCACAATAACTCAGAACCTTGCTGAGGATTTTTATCCTGGATATGGGTAAACACCAAATGAGCATTTCTAAGTGTGAGGGCTAGGGCTCTACTCTCATTTTGCAGCGTGTACAAACCATACCTGACCCACCCCAGCCTCTATGTGCATCTGAGGGACAGAATGGAGCAGCTCCTAAACACAATAAACATTACTCTGGCTGGATTATTTTTTTACATTTCTTTGTTTTATTTCTTGTTTTGTTTGAAATGACCTGTACGACAAGAATACAATTTATTTAACAGGTTTTTACTTTTTTTACTTTTTTCTTTAGGAGCAGATAATAGTTAAGTAGATACTGTTTATTTCACTGACTGTCTATAACTCCCTGCATCATTCTCACAGCCTCTGTCTCTCTGGCTTCTCCACACAACCCAGCCACAAGAACAACAGAATGGCTTTTGGCCATATGATTGATTATAGCTTGTGGATACAAAGTGGAAGCTCTTTTTCTCAGCTCCGATTGATAATAAAAGCTCAACAAGTTACATTCTAGGGTCTTTCTCAATGTCTTTCCCCTCTAATAGCTGCTTACATGTTTCTGGTGCAGCATGTTTTATTTTATATATTTGTAACAGGTGTTCTTTTTCAAAAAAAAAAAAAAAAAGACAGCTTACAAAGAGAAAAATAATGCCTCCTTAGCATGAGCAATACTGCAAGGTTCTGATTGTTGTGAGGGTGTTTCTTCTAGCTTCACAGTTTTGCTGCGAGGTGTAATGCCCAAGTTTTCCCAGAAACCTAATTCTGCGTGGCATGTTACCTTTTCTTCTAATTGATCCCCATGAAATTTGTTTTGCATTACAGGCCAGACACTGCTGTTTCCAGAGAAGAATGTGCCCAAAACAGAAGAGCTGGTCACTTGGGAAGAATTGCCTTTTATAGTAGCTGATGGGTATGTGGTTTCTGTTATCCACACATGCAAATCAGGGGCTGGAGCTGCTTTTGCCATAGTTGCTGGATGTGAGCTTCATGCTTCTTCACTGTCACTGACACACTTACCTCTACTGCTTTGCTTTGCTTTGTATGGAGCCCATCTGTGTCTCAAGGCTTGAGCTCCATCACCTCTTGCCCACACAGGACAGCTGTATGGCATGGACTCTGGGACTCCTATGTTACAAATGAATGGCATACAGCACTGACCCAGACTGCTGTTCCTAGTTCATAACTTCCCCAGACCTTTCTGTAAGAGACCGTGAACATTCAAAGACCTACGCAGCTGCTGAAGCCCCATTTCCTACTTCAAAGTGCACTGAGAGGACTACACTAAGATGTTACCCTTCTCTGCAAGCCCAGCTCACTGAGTAGCTGGACATGCTCCTCAGCTGTGGCAATGTAATAGTACTAGTGATGCACAGCAGATTAAAATAACTGGGAAGCGATGCCTGTGATTCCTGCACTGGTCTGAAGGTTCCAAGAGACCTGACCTGGTTCCCAATTTATGATGATACAAGCCTTTCAAGGGTTAAATCTAGACAGGTGTTTCTGTCCCAGTTCCTGGGGAAGAGTTTGCATTCCTTGCTTAAAGAGATTAATATATGCTAATCACTGTCTGCTTCAGTTCCCATCCTATTTCAGAAGCAATGCAAACATTTCCAGGCATATTTTCCTCAAGCAATGAGATATCCAGATGGGCTCCAAGGTTATGCAGCTGTAATAGAGAAAAAAGGTACTGGAAGAAATTGCATTTAGTTTCTTTATATCTTGTTTTGCCAAGACAGGAGTTGCTTCCATACCATAATCCTACTCTAAATAGCTAGGAGTGTCTGTAGGCTAGAAGCTAACTCGGCAGCTTCCCATAATATTTCGTAGATAGTTCTCCCTCTCTGGTCTGGAAAGGAGGCCTGAGTCTAAATACAACAAAACTGGAAGAGCCTTTTTTTTTCTCTTTTTTTTCTCCTTTTTTTTTTTCCTTTTTAAAAAAAATTTCCTTTTTTTTTTTAATTTGACTTTTCTAGCCAGGGCTCAACACAGTAAGAATATTAGGATCTTCTCAGCCCACTTTGGTACATCTACTTTTGCACAGCACTTCAGGACACAATGTACTGTGGCTGAGCTGGGTGGGACTTGGCAGGGAAGTAACTAACAGTGGTCAAGAGCATCAAACTTAGAAGCAGTAGTGCAACCAGCACATTTATGAGAGCATTTATGCCACAGCCAGAAAGAGTTGTCAAAGTGCAGCACATGGCAAGTTGGCTCTATAGTGGTGGTGTGCATTTTGCTTTGGTCCCTCTCAGTCATAGACGGGTACAAGAACATGGGCGCAACCAAAAGCCTCTCATTTTTCCCCCAGCTGCCTCTGGGAGGGAGCTGGGGAGATAAGCACAAAAACCTGTTCAAAGCACAAGGCCACTGTGTAATTACTACCACTGTGAACATGGAAGCAGTCCCAACTCCCATGTGCCTTCAGCCCCTTAGGTTTACTAATGTGCCTGAAACAAGATTGAATTTATCAAGTGAGTACAACATGAGTGTGTGCAGCTATGACTGTGTAGCGTAGGGTAAACTCCAAGGAGATGGAGCTGAACTAACTCAAGTACCATGAGTGGGCTGCCTACACAAGCTAGAAGGTCAGCATCAGTTAGTACCCCCATCTCTGAGCTAACCTGGGCACTGTTCTGCAGCACTGACAGCCCTGCTGTGACTAATTCTGCTCCAGTAGAAAACAAGCACCCAGTGTCTCCCTGATCACGCATCTCAACCCATGTCTCAAGGGCTTCCTGCTGGGGACAAGTTACTCTTCTGCCACACCACTTTTATCCTGGGCTAGCCAGGTAGAGATGGAAGCTTCATGGGCACAGAGGCAGCAGAGCTAGTGGTGTCTCTCAAATGTAGAGCAGAGGCTTTTTTTTTTTTCACCTCTACTGCCATGCCATTGACCACAAAACAATACATTCAGGTTTCACCAGCTCAGGCTGGCTCAAAACGAAGTGACCTAGAACATAAAATCTCAGAGAATGCCAACAGCCAGTTTTGTCAGTCACTCACATTCCCCTCTGGCCACTGGGAATGCAGCAGTTGCGGCTTAGGCAGCAGATCTAAACTGGGGCTTGGAGACAGCAGGAACCTGGTTACATGAGAAGAGTAAGCAAACATTTCCCCACTTCTTCTCCCACTACCTCAAGGTCAGGTATTTGCTTTCCCATCAGAGACAGAACCTCTTAGCAAGCCCAGGTATAATCAACGCTAGCTCTTTTGCTGCTGTTGAGGATAATGGGATGAGGCAGGGGAAGACAGTAGTTGGGATATTGGGGGGTTCATGCCATCCTCTAATTTATTTCCCTAGGCTGCCACAAAAAAAGCAATCTCTCAGGCTCAAGAGCTGCCTCCTCCAAAAAGCAGTGCCCTTGAGTCCTGACTAGCATTTGGCAATAAGCCTAAGTCTCTGTGGAGGCAAAGAGCTATCACTTTAATGATGTCTAGGAAAGCCCTGCTTTGGGGTGTATTTATACTCGGGCAGTAACCATGCAGACAAAGCCTTGTGTTCGCTGCCACAAGGAACAAGTGGGGGAATGGCACTCAGCTGAGCTGAAGAGGCAGGTTTGATACACTATGGGGTGAAAAGTGTGGAAGAACTGTAGTTAGCACCACATAGGAGAGGACGCAGAGATTATCAAGTCAACCCAGCACTGAAACATAACATCAGGCTCTTTTTTCCTGGGAAAAGAGACTTGCATTCTCTCAGGGACACACATCCTACCTCTTCAGGGGGCCTGCAGGGATTGTACATGGGAGGGACTAGCCAGGCGTAATGACACACTGTACAAGGTCGCAGAATATCTTACACAGTTAGGAGCATCTTTCCCGGTAAGAAGTGGGGCCTGTATGTACAAGTGTTTGTTGCTAGAGGAGCCTAGGAGGCAGCCGTTTTGATCAGGAGAGGTCCAGTAATGCTGTTCTCCAAAGAAGCATCTGCTCTATAGTTCGAACCACAAAGGTGATAAAAAGGACCCTGGCTGCTTTTCTTTCTATCTGACCCCTCAGAACATGAGCAGATAAAGTTTATATTGACTCTATTCTTCCTCTCTTCTTGCTTCTGTCCCCATTCCCCCTCCAGCACTGGCGGAGGGAGCTGGGGAGCAGGCGGCCCAGACAGCACTGAGAGCATCACTGCTCAGAGGGCCCAAGACCCGATGACCGCTTCAACAAGTGCAAGAACATATTCTGTTATTTCCCACAGAGAAAACAAAACAAAAAAAAAAGAGAAACAGGTGACCGATTAAAAGAGTTTCCCCCCTCCTGTACATGAGATTCTGCAGTCACGCCGACAGACAGACATTAAATAATTCTTCCATAATAAATGATTGGAGATAAAAGCCGGCGGTGGCTGCTGCTGTTTGGATTGCTCCGTTGTCTGCATCTTTGTTCTAGTTTGTTCCCCGGCCACTGTTGGCTGGCTCTGGGGCTGTCAGACCTTTGCCTCTAGCATTTCTAGGAAGAGTTTATGCATGGGAACCTTGCCCTGCAGTTTGATGCTGTAGAAGTGCTGCACAGCTTTGGCGGCCGTCTGCCGCAGGAGGGGCAAGGTCAGGAGCAGCTTGCCTGCTCGTCGGGGCTCCTCATTGCGCTGACTCAGCTCGTAGTCCTGCAGGGCTTCATGGAGAAGGTCCTGGAGTTTCTGCACTGCATCCATGTCCTCTATGTGCATGGAGTCTGGAGTGAGGAAGAAAAGACAGCAAACAGACAAGTCAGACATGAGGAAGGAAACCTTTTGCGTTCCTGAAGCTAAAGATGCTTTCTTCCTTTTCTGATTTTTCTTTTTCTTTTTTTCTTTTTTTTGGAGGGGGAGATGGTGTTGTTTTATTTTGTTTCTTAGGGGGAAAAAAGCCCCACTGGCTGTAAGGCACTGGTGCTGCTCTGTGAAGTTCGGCATCAGCCCAATGAGTTTGCCCTAGTAGTGCAGACAGTAAGGTTGCCAGGGGTACATGACACATGACACACTGCCCTGTGTGCTGCCCATTTTGCCAGCCACCTCAAGGCTCTGCAGGGCCAGCCAGGGGCCTTTGTGACTTGCACATTCACTTGCCCTCCATGCTCCTTATAGGGAGAGTCACCCTGCAACGGGCAGCAGCTGCTGTGCTGCCTCTTGGGAGCAATCTCATTAAGAGTAATTAACACTGCTATAGTGCTTCATCTGTCTAAACTGCCTAATTGCCATGCAGCTGCTCTGGGTGTCAGCAAGACAGCAAAACCCCAGTAGGTCACAACCAGTGTGCCATGGGGTGTTGCCAGCTCAACCTTTGTGCATATGACCCTGTTTTCAGAGCCTGCCAGGAGCTGCTCAGGGAGCTTCCTGCATCAGTAAAGGAAACCCGCACCTCCCGCAAGGCCTCTTCTCTCAGGTTGCCAGTTACGTTTCTACAAGCTGCCAGAGGGGCTAGCAGGGTTTGCAAGGCTAGCACAGCTCCTTGGTGTGTCTCCGAGTCAAAGGTAGTGATGCAGACCAGGGTGAAGCTAAGGAACCTGAGTTGAACACAGGCTCTTAAACCTGTGGGTATATCATGGTGACAGGGCAGCACCGCAGAGCAGAGAGGTTAGATTAGAGAAGCTAACCAGACACAGCATCGCTAAAGGTTTTTCTCCTTTTCATCTTGCTGGTATTTGCTTGGCTCTTACAGAGCTGGAGACGCTGTTGCCTTGTCTTCATTATTCAGAGACTTTTAACTGATACTGAACCCACTGCTAAAGATTCCTGCCACAGGGCAACGGATCCAGGAGCAGCAGCAAAGGGACAGTTTGGCAAGCACACGTACTGTCTACCACTGCAGCTGGGCTATGCAGTGTAGCAGGGCTCTGGCTCAGCCCATACACATGAAACACAAATGTGAGGACATGGGCTCCTCAGGGTGATAGCAGTGAAGAGGACGGGAGCTGGCTGAAGCACCAGAATCGCTCTAGAAATATGTCGTCTCTATGGAGAGCACAACACAAATTAGACACTCTGAATTTGGTATGATCTGTGTACAGTAAATGCTATTTATGATGCACAATTTGTAAAGTATTCCAACAGTTGGGAAAATACTATATCTAGCAAGAAAGCTGTTTAAGAAGCTGTTTAGAAGGAATGCACTAATCAGAGTATTAAAGGATTGTATTTCCAAGAAGCTCACTGTTCTCACTGCATTTACTTTCTGTATCAGGCAAAGAAGCACAGAGAAGGGCTGGTAGGTCATCAATGACCTGAGCTAGCCACAGAGGTTGATTCTGAAAAAAGTAGGGAGGGAGAAGCATGTTGCCAAGTGAGTCTGGCAACTTCTCTTAGCCAAGCAGCACCTCTGGAAAATTTCCATGTACCATCCAGGAGAAGTGAGTAGGATCTGTTTCCTGCCAAGTTGCAGAGGTCATTTTGGAGACTGAAAGTATCAAGAGCTAGAGCTTGGAGAGAAATGTCCTCCAGCCTTTCTTTTTAATGTCCTTCTGGCTAGGGGCACACTGGGGAGAAGTAATCACAGCCCATCAGAGTTTGCAGATGCCAGCAGGTGCTAGAAGCACCAGGCAATAAGCCATGCTTCAGGTCTAAATGAGACTGATGCTGCTGTACAGTAGACAAAAATCCCAAATTTGTGCCCTCCTGCCACTTGACTTCTGTAAGGTGATGAGACTTAACAGCGCTAAATAACTAGACATACACAGAGAAAAGAATTGGGGAAATAAAGATCAAAGCCTGCCTCACCCTTCCCCCTTACCCCCTCCTTTCCTGAAAGAAGCTCAAAATTGGCAGCTGACTGCAAAAAAATAAAATAACATTGCAGGATTAATTTCCTTGCAATCCATCAGTGAGCTGGTGTCGATAGCATTGATAAACTGTTAATTACGAAATCAATAGCTATGAATTTTTACAGCTGTCAGAGCACTGAGGTGGAGGGAGGCTGCCGGACCATGTCCCTGAGGGTCAGCTGGCCTGGAAGTCACAGTTCATGTCAGGAGCCCTTCTTCAACACTGCTGGCATGGGGTGCACGACAGGTGTGAGTATGGACAAAGCCCACTGCTTCCTCACCTCACTCTTTTCTTACAGCTTCTGGTAGGAGCAGGAGTGGGGACCTCACAGGATCCATTAATACAGAATTTGCTACACATGACTTTGCTAGATCTAGACCTTGTTCACTTTGTCTCACCACTAAAATTCATTGCGGGAAATAAGGTTTGGCCAGTCTAGGATGCCCTTAAATGAACATATGCTGTAAGCTAACCTGGAGGGCTCTTCAATACAAAGGTAGATCAGTTTGTATTCCTGAGGAAGGAGGACCTTGTAATGCCCAAGGAGGGACTGCTGGCTCTGAAAGGTAATTTCTTAGCTCTCTAAAATGCACTCACTAAGGACAGAGTTCACTTAAACAATCTTTGCCAGTCCCAGCAGGTGTGTCCTTGGTGTGTTACACTGAGGACTCAGACATCAGCCACCGCTTTGGCAAGGTTGGCCTATTGTCATCTTCTCCTTTAGTGAAGAGTGAGCTCTCACTTCTGTTTGCATTGGTTTTAATTCCTAGAAACGAAGGGTCAGTATACACAGGGCTGCACGGAAGAGAGGAAAGCCCCTAGAAGCTTGGTTGCGTGAGCAATTATGCCCAGCAGGGGTAAGGAAAATCCAGGAACGTATCTCTCTGGGAGGCAAGACAGAAAGCAGGTCCAGGCAGCACAGGTGCTAATCTAAGTGCTCAGCTTTAAACCCTGTATCTGACCCAAGGGAGCTGAGGCCTGGCCTAGAGGTTAGGCTGCATTCCGACTGGTTTAGGAATCAACTGTTCTCACACAAGCACATACTCGCAAGCTCTGTAAGTTTACTCCATGTCAAAAATATGCTAAGAAAAATAACTTATATTAAAAGAACGTGAAGGTTACATGAGAAAAATGCACTTGCCCTATTCTAGCTTCTTTATGTGTGTGTTGTGAGAGGCTTTAATTACATGAAAAACGAAGTCTTGTACTTCACTTTCATATGTTTTAATATGAATAACAAAGCAGGATTTTTGTGGTTTATGCTCCTACATCGCTGCACTTGAGCTGCACTTGGAAAAACCAGTGAAGTCAGAATGGCTGTTTCCATCCAGCTGAAAACATGTCTGTGCCTCCTGATGCTTGCCTTGGTTTCTTTACTCCACAGTGCAGGAAGCAGAACCCCAAAACAGCTCATAAGTGTTGGTAGTTCTGCTCTCTCTTTGCTCTGCATTTCTCCATTCCTGATACACTGTCCCATAAGGCTTACCCTGGGCTTAGTCCTGAAAGCACAGTGAGCAACATCAGCAGAGTGCTTCTGTTGCACTGTGAAGAATTTGACAGCACCAAGGCTTGGGTCCTGTAGTGTCTCTGTTCATAGCATGGGCCAGATAAACATCCCAGTGCAGCACTTGTCTGGTCGCTCTGTCACAACCACTACCTTAGCACTTCAGCCTTGCTGTGGAGCCCTTCTCCCTGTTTAATCCTGTGACCTTCCTGGTAGACAGGAGGCAAGTTTTTTAACAAGAGTTGATTACATCGCCGAAACCCACTGTCCCACAATTGAGAGAGGCCAGCCTTGGCCATCTGCCCATCCTGGTTCAGTGGCAAAGTGAAGGCAGCAATTAGAGCTAAAAAAGCAATATTTGAGAAATTGAAATAGGGAACTAGATAGCAACTTATATGAATCAGAAGTTACGAAGTGTAGAAAATTGATACGGGAAATGGAGGACATTGGAGTAAAATCCGCGGCTGGAAGAGCTAAGGACAATAAAATTTTACAAATATTTAAGAAACAGAAGAAAAATGAGCATTTTTAGGGAGGCTCTTTTCACCTAGGGATGATTAAACTATTAATAGCAGTGCAGAGGAGATAGAAGTTCTCAGTTAGCATTTCTGTCCTGTCTAGAAAAAAGAAGCATTATATACCGGTACTGGTGTTACAGGAAGATGATGAAGACTTCTTAGTCTGTTTATTCAAGAAGATGTTAGACACGTTAGGGACAAACTTCACAGAAATCAGCAGAGCTGGATAAATTGACTTTGAGGGTTCTAAAACTGCTGGCTGAGGCTTGTCTAGAGTGGATTAATGATTAACAAGTTTGGTATTTCTGAGAAATTCACAATGACTGGGAAAGTTCTAATGATGCACGTATTTTTCTAGGTCTTATCTGATAATTTCCATGCTAGCCTGATGTGAATTAGGGCAAAACAAAGGGAAAAAAAGAAAAGTGACAGTCATTTAGGACTTACAAGATGGTATTTTAAAGATGTATAGATATGGCACCTAGGGATATGGTTTAGTGGTGGGCTTAGCACTGCTGGGTTAATGGTTGGATTCAGTCTTGAAAATCTTTTTCAACCTAAATGATTCTGTGATACTACTGCCAGTCAACATGATCCTTTGGAATAAAGGTCTTGTCAAACAAACCTGATTCCATTCTCTGATGAGATTACAAGTTTGGTTGATAAAGTTAACTGCATAGATATAATAGACTTAGGCTTTTATAAAGCACTTGGCTTAGCACCACAGGACATTCTCATTAAAAAATTAGCAGTATGCAATATCAATAAAGCACACTTTCAATTGATTAGTAACTGGCTAGATGACAGATCTCAAAGTAGGTAGCAGTGGTGAATCATCCCTGAAGGAGGAGTTTTCTAGTGGAAATCCACAGGGATCAGTAAAACCCCCATTTTTATCAATGAGCTGTAAGTAATTTCTTTTTTCTTTTAAATTGCTGCTGCCAAATATGGACGGCAAATAGGAACAGAATGGTGTAAAATGGTAAGGACAGGGCAGCCTCACGGCATTCTGGACCACTCGCTTACACCTGAAGTAATGTATCTAGAGACAAGGAACTTTATCATGTCAAGCTGTCAGGTGTATAAAGACCTGGGGTCATAGGACACAGCTCAACAAAGACCAGCATCTGGAGGCTGAACTCAGGCAAAGTGACATTAAAGATATGGTGCCTTTTCTTTATTTTTATTTTTATTTTTTTTAACTGAGAGAATGATTAATTATTAGAGTCAGCTACCACAAAAGATGTAGATTCTACCTCTTTTAATCCCTTCAGGTTCACCCAGAGTGTCTTTCTGGAAGGTGGCTTTAGCCAAACACAGATACTGGACTCACTGCTGGGCTGCAAGGGTGAATTCTGTGACCTGCATGATGCAGTTCAGCAAGGAGATCTGATGTGAGACAATGAGACTCAAGGGATGTAGAGGGAGCCCTCGTCACACAGCAGGGTTAGCAGCTTCCCTTTCAGAAGGGACTCCTGAGCAAATACGTCTGGCTTTTGTGCAACGTGAGTGTAGTACACAGCACCTTTTCTGTCTCCCACAGCCTGCTGGATTGAGGGCTGCAGCCCTCCCTAAATGAGATGGAAGACACTGGGCTAAGGGCCCTGGCCTTTCTAATTCAATTCACAAGAAGAAACAGAACATGCAACATCAGGCTTCTGCTGGCATGTCTTACCCTCCACCATCCAAACATCCCAGTTAAAGAAGGATTCAGTGTTTGTGGTCACTGAACATCTCCAGGATAGGAGTAAAGTGACCAGGCAGCCCCGATCCCACAGCTTTTTGTGGGATTTGAAATCGGGACCAGAGTTTCCTTGCTTGATGTAACTGACCAACACTGCTGATGTGGATGCAGGTGTGGCTCACATCCCCTTTTCTGAACTCACAGCACTTGGAGTCAGGGTGCTAGTGGAGAAGAGCTCCACAAGCCTTTCTTTTAATGTTAGAAACCAGCAGCCCACCCATCCCTGCCTGGCTCCACTTCCTAATACAGGGCCAGAGCACAGCTGGGGCTCCAGCAGCACCAAGCCTCAGTTTTCCCTGCTATCCAGCTAAGGTCTTGCTCTGTGGACAGAGAGGAGCTTTGAGGAGGTTGCATGACATAGGCAGAGCACAGTCTTGGGCAGCAGGCTCAAGTTTCCTCCCTGGCCAGATAACAGTCTGGGCCTTGACTCCCCCATTGAAAGACTGGCTGGGCCAGGGCTGTACCTGAGTTGGCAAGGGCCAGAGCTTTGAGCGTGACAAACTCCTCTTTTTCCACTTTGAGCTTCTTGTAGCGGCGCACCAGTTGTAGGATGGCCAGGTAGAGCTCCAGCAGCCCCGTCAGACGAGAGTGTTCTTCATCCATGATGTAGTCCTCAGCATAGACAAGCTTGTCTTCATACGGCAGGGAGCGGTACACAATGCCCAGGATGAGGATTTCCATCCAGGCACTCTGCAGAAGGCTCATCTGGTCCCCAAGAGAGAGGTTGGAGAACCCTGACGGCAAAAGACATGCAGGGTCAAATGGGTGTGCAGCAAAGTGTTAGGAGCCTGGGGTCCCGGCATTCACCCCAAGCACTCTCCTCCATTGGCCTGCTGTTTTCAAGGGAAAAACCCAAGGTTATTCAACTGACCCCATCTCTGTGGCAATCAGCGCATACCCATACCCCACCCGCCCCAGCCTGAAACAGAAGTTCAGATGCTCTAACTGTATTTATGGCAACCCAAAGTTAATGATAACCTCTTTTAAATGATCTTAGCAGCAATGGTTTTGTATCACATCATACTGCTCACTGTTCCTCTGCAGTTTTAGACTGCAGCCTATTTAGTCTGCCCTTGCTGACCAAAGAGCAAAGAGCTCCAGGTGGCAGAAAAGAGGGCATCTAATTGGATAAGAGGGGATGATACAGACCTGAATTACGAGCATACCACAATCTCTCATTTTTGCCAACATGAGAAAAGGTCCTGCAACAACAGAACACTGAAATGTATTCATAAACTGAATACGTTTGTCAACAGAATCCTCTCTTATTCCTCCTTACTCCCTGAGCTCCACACCATCAGCTTTCTTGCACCTCACAGCCAACAACTCTACTCAGCATCAAAAATACCTTTGTGGTGCCATACAAGTATCTAAATAACAGTCAAACCTGGTAGGAATGGAACCAGCACCCAACAGCAAACTAAGTCATTCTCCTCAAATACAGGAAGAGCAATCAGCATCTGGAGATAGACCTGAAAGCCCCAGAGCCCACTTGGAAGTGGAGAGGCTGAAACACAGAGACACTGTCTGTCTTGAGGAGTTTAAAAAAGAAAAAGTGCATGGTAAGGAAAGCTGTGTCCACTGTGTCTTCTATACCTTGTACCCTTGAAGGGCAGACCATAAAACATCCCAGGAGATGGGCACTGTGCAACAGCCATTACAGCCGGCAATGGCAAGCAGAGTGTATTGGTCCCATACAGGCAGCTTCTGCCCACCACTGACAGGCAGGGACTATGCTTTTTTGGCAGCTTCTTGCCTCTGAAGTTTCCCAGGGTTGTGAGAGAATGGGACACGCAGGCACCCCTCAGTTGGAGAGGTGATGTTCCACTGGCCTCTCCTGCCACACACTTAAGTCTTGGGGCTCACCAAGAGGCCCGTGATCTCATTAGCCCCAGTGCAGGAGCCTCCCAGCCCCGCTGGCTATGTGCTAGGCTCAGCGGGACTCCTTTATCCCACAGCCCTCCCTGCTCACAGTTCCTGGCCCCACATGGAGGCCTAGGTAGCCAGTCACCATGATGATCATTTGATTTCTCTTGTTATCAAGTTGGCAATTAACAAAAGAGCTGATGATTGCTATATTGACTGACTGTGGGTTCTCTTTTTCTATCTGCACTATCTCAGCTGGGAAAGGGAAGGCAGAAGGGTGGGTTAGTGGTATTTATTTATCACTACGCCATGTTTTGTGTTTGTGTTGCCAGGGGAAGCAAAGGGTGATAATGGCCTGGCAGCCCTTGGACATCCAATTTCCCTTATCAGGCCACTGAATAGAAAAGAGGCCCCAGGCCACATTAATTAACAGATACCAATCAGCTGTCACGTGTTGTGTGTGCAAGGTCTAAGGGGAGCAGTGGGTGGGAGGGAAGAATCAATAAACCATTGGGGAGGAGTGCCAGAGGGAACAGCTAAAGAGTTGTCCAGGCTGCTGGGGAGAAGAGCTGCAAATCCAGCTCCATGACTGTGAGATTGATTCCTGTACAGCACAGCCTGCGCTCCACGTAGCCCTGCACCTGGTGAATCCCACTCCTTGCTCAGGCTGTGACTACTTCAGGGGCACCTCATCCTTTGCCTCACCCTTCTGCCGCTTACCTCCTGCAGCCAGCACTGGGCTGCTCCTGCATGCAGCCCTCCTGGATGAGGCCAAGTACAGGCTGATGGAGCTCAGAGACTTGGGATTCTGTCTCCCTGGGTCTCCTTGCTGCACAGGGAGCTGCTGAGATTAGCCAAGAGACAGGGGTAATGCTGCTTTGCACAGCCACTGTCACAGTCTCTAGCACCTGGAATTTCTTCTCTGGTCACCCCTCTCCCAGCTCTGGCCAAGGAAAACAGCTCAGCATTTAGGCTACTGCCTTAAGTCCACTTTCTGGGCCAGTCACATGGCCTTTCTGCATCTTCATTGCCCATCTGGATTACAAAAGGGGTTATGCCATCGCCTCACTGGTCTAGTAACAAAATATATTAAACAGTGATGTAGTAGAATGAGAGGATCCAGGACAGACATAGCTCACACTTTTCTGCTACAAAATAAAGTAGAAAAATTGACTTAACCCTAGCAGTGGCTTGTACATCCAGTATCTCTGTTAGTCACTCTTTCCCAGAAGCAGTTATGGAAGGTGGGAACTGTGTGGAAGAGACCATGCTTTACCCTGTGCCAAGGAGAACAGAAGAGCCAGCTGCAATTGCCCTACCCACCTGGGAAAGCCCCTTGCCAGAAGCACTCCCAGGTAGCCAAGGACTCCAGCTTTAGCAGGCGGGTGTGAAGGAGGAAGTGCTGCGGTGTCAAGCCTGAACTTGAAACATCTGACAGAACCGGGACCTTTTTTCCTCCAGTGTTTACACATGTAGAATTCAAAGGGGTGGAGGACTGTGCCTGTATCTCTTCAGTCTGCTCAGATAAGGGAAGATCATATAACCTGGGGTCTTCCATGCTACAAAACTTGAGATTGGGAAAGGTAAATGCTAATTTCACCTGGCCAAAATCCCAGGCTTGTTCTTACAGGTTTATAACACTGGAGAATTTCTAGTTGTGAAATTCAACTGTCTCACCATCTTAGAGCTCCTAAGAGTTGCTAGAATCCAGCCCTTTTGTATTCTTGAGCTATTTGATGGCACAGCAACCAGAAAGTGCCCTTAGTGATCTGTTGCTTGCTGCTTTTCTCAGGTCTGATCCTTAAAGGTGCTGAATGCTCCACTGCCATCCTTAGGCTCCCAAAATCAAAGCCTCTGTCTCTAGCACAGAGCTACATGCATGTTTCCCTCCTTCTCATGTGCACGTTGAGAAAAGCTGCTTTATTTACTGATGTGACATTCAGGTTTTTCATATTTTGTAATTTTCTTTTCTTTTTTTCTTTTTTTTTTTATTTCAGTGGTTTGGCAGGGGGAGCTCCCAGAATTAAAAAAAAAAAAAGAAAAAAAAAAAAAGAAATCACATAATTTGTGGCAAGTGGAGTTCATAATCTGTTAATTTATTATCATTTCTGTCATCCTGGAGGGCCATTAGCAGAGGTAATAAAGGGAGATGTAATTATAGGATCTGAGGCCACTCCAGACACAGCTGCTGTCACTCCACTTGCCATATTTCATTCTGTGCTAGTACTATCGTCTTCCTAGTGAGAACAGTACAACAGCTACCCTGGGAGAGCCTTCATCGTCACCCCTCGAGAGGAGTCTTGTCTCCCTGCTTCAAGGCATGCAGAAAAGGTAGACGTTGCTCAAAGACAAATAGCACAGGGGGCAGAGCGAGTAGTGGGGAGGGGGCCTCACACAGAAGGGGACAACTCCACATTGGCTAAGTGTTGCTTTTGAGCTAATGGCTACTAAGACTATCGAGCTAATAATACTTGCTAAACATCATTAAATCATGCTTTCTTGTTATCACAGGACAGCACCTTTAAGCTTAACTGATTTTATTTGCAAACATTGTGGGGTAGAACCTTGTGCTGACACCTGGGATCCTGAAAGGCAAGTATGACTTTAACATCACACTGTTCTTTACTAATTCCAGTGTGAATGCAAGTTAGGAATATGTGACTTTTGTTCCCTCTTCCATCCTCCTCTGTCCAAGAGTTCATGCACACAAGAAGCAATGTCCTGTTTTGCTCAAAATCCTTGGAAGGTGGAAATAAGGGGGACGGATAATCTAGACACCTGGCAGCCTCCTGGCCCTGCCCTGCTCTGCCCCCTTGCTGCCTAACTCAGTATGTTTCATACTTGTTCTAGAAGTACAGGTTATTTTGTTCCATTTTTATGAAGTGTCTTTTATTGTATTTGTTTCTCAGTACTGCTCCCTTGTATAACAATCCCTGAGCTCTCTCCTGTGCATAGAGTCCTGTTACAATACTGCTGCTGGTCTGAGCTGTGCTGAGCTGATGGCTGTTACCAGGTTGCAGGGCCTGTGGTAGGAAAGGAAAATACACAGAGAAAATTGCCATGATGGCAGGTATGTCCTGCCTTTCACAAACGAGATGAAGAGACACTTCCACAGTGCAGGAGCAATCTCAGCTATACTCTGGTTTGGGGACAATATCACCATGGCACACTGAAACACTCTCTCGGAACTTGGAGCTGAGCATCCCATGCTTATCCCACAGCTGCAAGCTAGGGAACTACAGCAGGGCACCCTGCATGAACAGAAACAGCCAAGGTTAGAACATACGACAGCACCTCACTGGACAGCCACAGCAGCTAATTGCACTGCATTAAAGCTATTCCTCTTAACACCCCAAGGACTGGGTTAGTAGAGCAATCCAGGCTGAGTTCCTTAATCACCACTGTAACCCCACTTGTGATGAATCAGCCCCAGATGGATTCCAGCACTAGTGACGAGTGTAATCCTTGCAAATACTGCAGATCTCCTGCAAGAAGGGCACCACTGAGATTAACCTCTACTCAGAAACACTGTCCTGAAAAAGTTTCTCTGGATTTCACAGTCCCACCACGTAACAGCCCATATTCCACATAGCTCAGGAAACCACTAAC
>WEIS01063786.1:32336-75637 GCA_013389965.1 Todus mexicanus
AGGAGAAATACTCCCTCTGAAAAAAATGAGAAGCAGCCACCAAAAAGCCAAAAGAGAAGCTACAAAGAGAAACAAAACACATGGGCGAATGAAACTGTCTGATCACTCATGCTAAGATGCCTCACTAAAAAAAGGAAGAACTTATAGACAAGAACCAAAGCAAGATAATAAGAGACCCATACAGTGGAAGATACAGACAACATGCAATGTGTTAAATCCTCTGATCCTCTGATATTCTCCTGACACAAGGAAGGTGGACAGAAGGCAGGAGATAGCTGTAGTGAGCTGCTCATAGTGAGTGTCTGAAACAGTCTGGAAAGCAAGGACCCTTGTAATTTCCCCTGTTTACCTGGGATGTGCTTTGCCCAGCCAATGATCACCACCAGCTCCCTGTCTGCCAGGTCACAGAGGGTTGTCAGGGCTTTGATGTCACTCTCTGGCATGGTTGGATCAGGCATGGCATAAATCTTCTCCGGCTCAGCCACCAGCAAGTGGGATACGATCTTAGTCACTGCACATTTCAAAGGAGAAGTTGTTATTGTATCTCTCATACCATAAGGTGTCATAACAGTCCTTTCTAGAAGGAGCTTCCTGGGATAAGACATGAGTATAGAGACCATAGGACCTTGGAAATGGTTTTGGTCACAACAGAAAATGACTACACTGCAGCTACACAAGCTGTAGTGATCTACCTATGCCAAACCAGCTCTGTACAACAAGGGGAGGAGACGAAGGCATGGATAGTCTGTTGATGGGATGTGGAAAAGTTTAAAAAACCAGGCGGAGTACAGAAGAGAGAAATCAGCATGGGACCAGTTTTGTTAACATAACTTGGATACAGAGTATCACTAAATGGCTTTACATAATCTCCTAGGAAAGGTCTGGTATTTAATCATTTAGTACAACAAATACAGCACCTCAGCTGTACCTTCAGCCTACCTCATCCACTTCTGCGCTATCATCATAAGGAAAAAATCCTAGTGCTGGTGATTGATACAGGAATCTGAAGTGACAGCTGCTCCATTGTACGTTTTGGGAGACCAACAAAAAGAAACTTAGTGGTTGCTCAGAGGACCACAATACAGGAACAGTACGTACGTGGCTTTTTAGCTGGGGGAGGAATCTGTAAGCTCAGGTAAGTGCTACTTTCAGAATCCAGTCTCCTCTTGTATTTCTGACGGCCTCCACGGACTCGATCCAGACGAACTCCTGCAGGTAAAACAAGATAAATCCTCATGATTCCATAGTGCCTCAGGGAACCTTGACATGCAGATGCTAAAATTTGCTAAGTAAGATGTTTCCCACACTCCAGGGAGCTTCCCTCTCCCAAACACTTAAGATCTCAGCTGAACCCAGAAATCCCAACAATACCAGCTAGACTGCCTCCAGCTCTAACCATGCTGCTGTGAGCTTTACTTCTATTCAAAACATTAATGAAGACAGAAATTAACCCATTCAAACTCTTGAATCAACATCAATCTGATGGGCAAATGAAAAGCTTCAGACCTCAATGCCCTCTAGATGACCTTGCTTTTAAAAAGAAAGACTTTAAATGTCAATCAAACACACTCTTAAAAAATAAGCTTTTAGATTGTTCTTAAAAATGAGAAGTTAAATGTTCTGTGACCTCTCACTGCTTATATTTGAAAAAGTGACCTACAGCAAATAGATTATAAACTATGAATTCAACAAAGATGTTTCAGCCTTGATCAAGTAAGGCAACTGTAATAAAAGTAGAACCCAAATAAATAGAAACAACCTCTACTACAATAAAGCAATGATGAAGCTGAAGTAGGGAAACACTGAAGAATTTGTTGCAGCTCTTTCAAAATACAGTGAATCAAACTGCAAATAGCACATTGAAAACAGTTTCCAGTGACTGGGAAGCACCAGTGACTGTCACTATGCAAAACACCATAGCAGCATCAATATAGCACAAACAGCAGCTGAACTGCTGTAACGGTACAAAAATACAATGTTAAAAACAAATTGTGAAAATAAGCCGTAGATATTTGTCTAATTGTCAGTTATTTCTGGCCAGACATAAGGGAGAAAGAGCTATTCAAAAAAAAAATTTAAAATAATCTTTCAAGGTACATGTAGGAGCATTCCAGTAGAATAAAAGTTTGAATTTACACTATACATGTACTTCCTTTGAAACATACAGGAGTTTATCTAGTCCGATCACAGGAACCAATTATGTGATACACTTAGTAATCACACTGAGTCATTAATATTTTGCAATCAATCTGCTACATAAACACAAACAACTAAAAGCAAACACTCCAAATCAGTTTTGAAGTGATGCTTTTTGAACAACTTGTACACCTGAAAAAACCCTGCAGTCTGCTGGCAAATATTCTACCCTAGAAAGAGGCATGTGTCTGTCACACCGTGAGTTCTAATGCCACACTTGCTTACTAAGTCATGTAAAGGAGAAAGCTTTTACTGTAATGCTCACAACTAGCCCTAGTTACACCACATGAAACCGTTACTTGCCAGGACATCTTGATCGTGATACTCTGGAGCACCCAAACCAGCTTGACTTACAGAGAGTAGCAGCAGCCCCCCCAGCAGCAAGAACAACCAACACCAACCAGGCCAACAGCACTCAGTTATACAGTCTGACAGCAAAATCTCTATGGCAGTAGCAACACCCACATGGAGGTCTAGGTGGCATTACCTGAAAGCCATGGTGTGTGGGGACAGAGGCTCATAGGCAGGATGTTATTAATGCTACATAGCTGCTTCCTTTTAAGAGTCCTGCTTCTCCCATTAAGCAGGAGAAGCAAGAATGAGCAGGTCTGGAGCTCTCCAGAGAAACAGAACAGCTGCTATGGGACAATGGCAGACACTGAAGATGGAGAGAAAGAATCATATCCTTCCTCTGCCCTGTCTTCTATGTCTGACTGTGTGGAGAATTCACTGGCATCCCTAAGCATAAGTACCACCTTTCTCCTCCATTACACAGTAGCATTTCTGAAAACACTTGCTTCTTTTACCTCCATTACCAGCAACAGGTAGCCTGTGGGCAACAAGACTCCTTCCTGAAGCCCCAACACTCTCCAGAGAGTAATTTCAGAAAGGTCAGCTAGGGAGTCCCAAACCTGAGATTATCTAAGGAGATTCCTCAGAAACAGCACTAATAAAATTCTGGATGAAGCTGAAAACTTTAATTTCTGTCCATGATTTATTTCCCTCTTTAAATGTACCCTGGTTTCCTAAGAAAGAAGACCATTATTCCATGCTCTGCTGTATGAATGATGCCTACCTATGAGCCAGGAAAGGAGGGAGAGACACAAATTTCAGGAATTGACAGTAAACCAAGTAATCATGTGTGAAAACTAAAAGGGTCATGAATATGCCATTCAAAGATTATGGAGGAATCCAGAACAGGCTGCAGAACTTCGGGCCTAAATCACAGCTCCTCAGGACCCTCGCAGAAGAAGGGTCATAGGGATGTTCACCCCTCATGCCAGTGGAGCAGGATGTCATTCGTACAAGGTGACACCATTCTCAGCCCAGGAGAAACCAACACGCATCCCTCCAGGATGCTTTTGTCAAGTAGTTTGATAAACTGTGGGGAGGGGGGACCAGCAGGGTTACAGAGGAAATGGGGGAAGGAGTTCATTCCTTCTCCCAAGAAGAAGCATGCCATCCTCCAGTGCTTGGCAAGAGGGATGGCTGCCCAGGTTGCAGCAGTATTAGGGACCCTCAATCAGATTATAAGGACACAAAGGACTTAAGTGCATTAAAAAAGATAAGAGAGACGCAGAGATTTACCCTCCATCCCTCCTTCCCTCACTGAGCAGATAGAGGTCTGTTTGCCCAAGGACTTCAGCTTGTTAATTTTGAACAAGTGTTTGTCCTCCTCTTGTTCCTCATCCTGTGCGACACTCCTTGAGGCAAATGTTTTCAATCAGCATTTGCAGAGCCACTATTCCACCCTGTCATCATCGTTCCAGCCGCAGCACCGGTGAACAGGCTGACCCCTACACAGCACATCCCAGCGCCAGTTGCTGAGTGCAGCGATCTGCAGGTGCTACAGTAAACAAAAGCATTTCAACCCAAGTCTCTGACTGTGACACTCCAGATGTAAGCATCATGGCAAAATCCCTTCCCCAAAGATTTGACAGCCTAATGGGTCATATCTAGATGGAAGGAAAAGGCATGGCCAAAAATCAGAACCTGGTACTGAGCTGTGGTATTCAGGTGGCTTGTTAATGCCTGCTGTTCTACTCTGATTTCCTCCATAGCTGATTTTAAGATAGGCAGGCTGGTTACAATGCAGCTCTGAGAGGGATACTAAAGGACGTTAAAACAGACTGTGGAGGTGCAGTGGGTGAGCTTAGAGAAACAGCACAAAGGAAAGCACTGAGAGGAGAAGAAATGGAGGGGGATGTAAACGGAGATACGAATGGAAGTGGCATTGTAAGGAGAAGGGAGGTGAGAGAAAGAGGGCTGGAGCAAGGCTGAGTGGTATATATACTATAATCCCAAGGGTGATTTCATACCAAATATGCAGCCAGCTGAGCTTTAAGTGCAAGGTGAAGTGGCCACTTAAAAGATGCAGTTAGTCTGTATTAAAGACTCTTACATAGCATTTGGTGCCATGGCCTGACAATAAGAGAGCAGCAAGCGACAGCCTTCCAGCTCCTGCACAAACCATTTTCTCCCATGGATCACAACTGGCCACTTCCCAGGAGAGAATGCACTCATCTTATAAAATCGTAACCACCACAAGCACTCCTGGACACCTCTTCTTGGCAGTATCAGCCATGAAGGGCTGCTAGATCAGTAACAAGTGAGGGTTTACATACACGATGTGAGATGCAACAGTGTAGGGCAAAGTTTGGGAAGTGCCATCTCTTGATAACTTAGCTTTCTGGCAGCGGCTTCTTCACAAATGAAGGCTATCAGTGCTGGAAACATCTCTCCTCCCACTCCTCTGTGTTGCAAGGAAGTGCTGCTGTTCATTGAAACTTGTTACCTTTTGAGGGACCCCGCAAAGGACCTGGTACCCATCTGACCTAGGTGTGGAGCTAACCCTGGTGTCTGCTGTAGGTATTGAGCCTCAGCTCATGGGCAGCACGCTCTCAGTTCCCAGCCTGTCTGAGCCCCCTCTGACCTAGCAGGGAGGAGGGCAGGGCCAGGAATTGTGTAGGACTTTTGGGCTCAGCATCCTGCCTAGGGTAGGGATGTCAGTTTTCTAAGCGTCCTGTGGGTGCCACTCGTGTTCCAAGTGCTCTTGCAGAGAGGTCTGTGCCAGCACCAAGCCTCTGCAGTGGGAGAGCTGATCTGCTGATCTGTTCAAGCTCTCTGCATTTCTCTGACATGCCCCTCAGAGAGACATCTGCCTGACAACTTTGGGATCAGATGTCCCCTTGCTGACTTGATAACATCAGGCTTTGGGTTTTTTTTCTTAATGGAAGTAAAATAATTCCAGCTTTTTTTAAAAGCTGGACCCAGGCCAAGTCTGTCGGAAGTAAAAATAGCCGAGTATGCAGAGGCGACAGCACACAGTCAGGTTTAGTTTCTCTTTTATTTTCTGGGGACTAAAAATACTCCTAAAAGCTCTAAGAAGCTAAGCCCCGGCCAGTGGGAAATGCAGTCTAGGCCCAGTATCGGCTGTCGCATCAAATTACTAGCCTCACCTCACTTTCCATCAAGTCTTATCACATGCCTATGGATTGATAGGAACAGAAAGATCTATCTTGCCAAAAGAGCTAACGGAGGAGCCAAGCTACCGGGTTTGCACAGTACAATATGTGTCTAGACCAAGAAGGACACAACTAAAGGGAACACATAGCAAGTTCTGGCCATGAAGCCCACAGGACTGCTTTTGCTGAACTACTCTGATACACCAATCAGGTCCTGTGCCCACTGCCCACCTAATCCTTGAGCTGCAGTTTTTGCATTAATGCAGCCTGCTTGCTCTCCCAGGGTCTGAGCTGGGGTCTGTAGCTAACAGAGATGCTCCTGTCCCCAGGAGCTGCAGTCTAAAGTACACCGAATGGCACTGCCCAAGGAAGCTGGAAGGCATAGGCTAGGAGTAGAGAAGGAAGGAAGGGAGAAAGGTTGTGCCCAGGGTGTCTCCTATAGAATTTCCCTTTCCTCTATGAACTTCAGGAGAGACAACAGGATGGGATGAGCGAGGTAGGAGGGGGCCTATTGAGGAAACAGAGAGCAGTGATGACCATAAAAGTTCGGCTTGCCAAGATGGGAAAAGAAATAGATTATAGGGAAAGGTATCTCTGTCTAGCAAGAGTGGAGAGGCTGCAACCCAAGTAGGCTCTCTTTTGTTACTCTGAGATTCCAGCATGGGAAGGGGAGAAGACCCCTTTATACCATTAGGCTCTTATACTGCTGTAAAAAGAGACCAGCCCCTGGAAAATCTTCTAGTAGATGACTGGTGCAATTACCCAACTCCTCTGAAACACAGGAAAGCAACCTGAGGGTCACAGGTCAGTATAGCCAGAAAAACCCAGCAACTAGCATAGTGCAAGTCAGTAAGCCTGGGAATGACACTTGCAATGGAAGGGTGGGGAATTAGCCTGGGGAGGGGGGCAGTGGAGTTGAAAAATCCATCTCCTGTGTTACAAGGGTGTATAGAGAGATTAGATCAGTTCAAGCAAGAGTTTGCAGCCTGCTTCACCTTTGATGTTTTCAGGGATACGTTAGCCAGGCAGGAAAGCTCCTTTGCTGTCTGGCTGAAGGGTCCCTGGACTCTGAGGAACAGGTTAGCCCTGTGATGCCTGATGATACCTGGTACTAGAGGCTGTCAGATGCCTAGGAGCAGTGACACAAAGGCATCCTTGCTCCTCACACACAGAAACACAAGCAACATGTCCCAAGCGGTTGGTCCAAAGCATACAGTATCTGGTGTAGCCCACACTGCTTGCAAACCAACCCTTCCCCTCCACCAACACCATGGCTGCCAGCTCTGCAGAGGTGTCTCTGCAGCATTAGCCATGGATGTCTCCCAAATGTACAGCTTCCTTCCTGTGCTAAGCCCCTCTCACCTGACCTCACAATCACCCTGGAAAATCAGGAATTAGCATGAGCTTCAAGGGCACATGGGAATAACGAATACCTCGGTACCTTCTTCAGCTCTCAGTAATAACCCTCACACCCTCATCCTGTGTTCATGGTGTATGCAAATGTTCTCCATTGATTGCTTCCCTTTCCAACCCTCTAAAACAAGCTGAAGCAGGAGACAGTTCTGTTGGCTATGTGACCCACGTAGCAATGGCTGCATCACAGCAGACTGAGGGGCAGTGGGTGAAAGGAACAGATGCAGGTAAGTGTCTGACAGGAAAAGACCAAGCATGCCTTTCACAAGAGGATCTAAAAGATGACCATGCCTCAGCCCTGTTGACTTTCCAAGAGGTAGTGCTCAGAACTAAATCCCCAAAGGGGTGTTTGCTGCCTAGAGAAACCTGCAGTCCTGGGTGCTATTTAACTCACCTTGCTTTAGGCTTCAGTAACTTCCTTCTGTGCATCTGGGCTCCCCTGACAAGCACCAGAGAGCAGCTGACACCTCCACATTCATCTCACCAGCCAGCCACTTACCTGAGGAGTGATGACAGATACTTCTCTCCCTTGAGTACAAAGGGAACTCCTGCAGGGTCAAACCAATGCTTTCTCTAGCCCAGTTTTCTATCTCAGTTTATTTAGGTAGAACACGAGTGGAACAGGTAGAGAAACATAAGCATGGATCAAGAACCAAATCCTTAGACACGTGACACAATGGAGAGTCCCCCACCACTGAAGGGAGAGAGGCTCACTTGTGAAAGAGATCCGCAGAAGTGAGGCAGTTAGACCCACCAACATAGTGTGTGGTACTTTGGCCAGCCTCTTAGAGCCGCTCTGCTTGGGCCTTGCAGCCTTGAAGTCTCTCCTGAAGTCCTCACCTCAGCAGAGGCTTTTCCAACACTAAGAACTACTGTCCATTATTGTTTAATTCTTAAATTGGAGCAGTTGTGCCAGGCAATTTAGAGTAAAGACTCTCCCAGGATACCCTGCAGCTGGCACAGTCTTCAAAGGTGAGTCAGGGTATCCTGAGAGAAAAATATCACTATTAGAGGCATCCAAATGAAAAAAAAAAAAAGAGAGAATGAAAAATTATTTTTCTTTCTCTAAAATACCTCTGTGTTTAAAAATAGTCAAGCAACCCCTGTCCTTCGAAACAGGATCTCCAGGTGCAGAGAGCAGCAGAGCTGAGCCACTAGTGAACATAGGTCACCAGAGGCTGTGAAAATATTGACCCACATGTCTTAAAAGTTATTGCAGAGTAGTAGGACACACATTAAGTCCTTCCCCACTCTTCCACACCTCAGAGGATCTTACCTACTGTGTTGTCAGAACTGCCTAAAAGCTTGTAGCACAATAGCTAGGGTCTAAACATCCCTGGATTGTTGCAGCTTTTATAAGCTTCCTCTTTTCTGTACATGTTATAAGAGCACTAAACACATTTTCTAATGACAGAATCCACAAAGTGTTTATCATAAACCTGAGTAGATGTGATGCCTCTCTGAACCTACACAGATTCACACCAATGGAGCCTGGACTTCATGTTTGATAGAACATATTTGAGAGATTTAGTTAGGTATGGCAAGAACCTAGGCAGATGAATAATTCAAAATGAATGGGAGGAACCAAACTAAGCAGATTCATAATTCACTGGATATGGCAGAAGGTGTGGGGAGAGTCCTGGATGCACCAGTCTTAGGGTCAGAAAACACGTACCAAGTGCCATCAGCCTAAGGTGCACTTCGTGGACAGCCCATCCACTGGAAGCCTCCTCTTTGCAGAATTATCATCACCGTGCCAAAGGCAGCACATGCTCTGTGTCATGTCATCACCCAGCCCAGCTCCAGGTGCATTGCAAATGCTCAATTCATGCCTTGAAAAATAGTTCTATGGATGATATAGATATCAAGATGCTGCTCGCTGCACCTGGAGATCCTGTTTCAAAGGACAGGGCTTGCCTGTCTGTTTTTAAACACAGGGTTATTTTAGAGAAAGAAAAATAATTTTTCATTCTCTTTTTTTTTTTTCATTTGGATGCCTCCAATAGTGATATTTCTGGCACTGGCTGGAAGCAGAATACTCTATAAATACAAAGCCATTAAATCACATGCAGCAGCAACCTGATCGGGGATGCCTTTTAATTTCCTGACATGAGCTGGCCACTAACCCAATTACCCAAAATCCCCGAAGGAGCCCTGATCCTTCCCAGGAAGCACAAAGCAAGAACTCGAGCATATTGCAGAGATGTCAGCTGAGCTTTCACTGAAATCAAATATCTTTTTGGTCTGGAAGCAGGGATGGGGGCAGGAGGGAGAGGGGAGAGACTGCTGGAAACACTTTGCTCCATTGAGAGATTCTTTCACTTGAGAACAGAAATGAAACACCCTCCATTTGGTTATGCTGCTGAAAAGAAGCTCTGCTGTGATTCAGTTATCTGGATTTTACTGAAGGATTAAGGCAAAGTTACTAAGTGTAAGTAGTTTGAGATTGCCAGTGCATGGAATCTCTTGTGTAGGTATTAGACGACTGTACCAAATTTGTAACACCACAGAGCCAGGCCAGGCCAGGGTGACAGGTTTATTTATTTGGGAAACATTTACATTAGTCACTGGCCGTGGCTGTTCAGAAAAACAGCAAAGTTAAGACTAAACACTGGGAATGTTCCACTGGCTACAGGGTTTCCTAACCAGCCAGGGTCTGGAACAGGAGAAGTACAGATTTAAGAGACAGCCACTTGTGAAATCTGGAGATTACTAGCTCACCATCTCTGCAGTGGGGACCACCTCCAACATTCACAGAGGTGCAGGCACTTAGGCAGCACAAGGTTTTTGCAAGTTCCTGGAAGGTAGGGTATTCCCAAAGACACAGGGGACAGTTGGGAAAAGGAAACAATTAAGAGGAAGACAAACAGAATGAACTCTGTGGCTCTCCTCTGCTCACTTCTCATTCACGTTTGACTACCGGGCCCTGCCGTGTCAGTATCCACACATTCCAGAAATTACCACATCAGAAATTGTATGAGACAGATAGGAGTCCATGAGCTTGGGGGATTTGTAATGAAGAATTTGGGTGCCCTGCTGAATTTTAACCTCTTCTCTAGCATTTCTTATGGAAATGCATTAGGAGCAAAGGAGTAAAGCCTAGGAAAGGAATGGCTGTACCTGGGATTACTAGACCACAGCAGATATACTTCTGGGAAGGAACAGAGTCATGCAGATAAAATAAAACACAGGCCTTTCCTGGATAGTTGTCTCATCTCTCTCTTGCTGTTAAAGACCCTCCTTTTCTGCATTCAGATCAAGACCACCTTCCTCTACCTTCCTTACTTAGAATCATAGAATCATAGNAAGTCTGGTCGCTCTTGCATTTGTAGACATCACACTCATCTGCTGGGTGAATCCCAAGAGCCAGGAGGCCAGGCCAGGCGACAACTTGCCTTCAAAGACACTTTAGAGGGGGGCAAAGCACCTTGCACAGGGCAGGTTTCCTGTCCTGGGAATTCCACTTCTGATTTTATCACAGAAATGCATGTGGGTCTGGAGGACTCCGCAAATATCTTTTACTTTTTGAAATAAGGTACACCTGGTCTACCATGGGATGCATCCTCAGGGCCCTTTCAGTCTTTGCCCTCTTTCTTGGAAGCCAACCAGTGATGTCTGCAAGAAACTGGGCAGAAGCCACTTACACATCTCAGAAAGTTACTCCTGGGCCTCAGTCATGAGCAAGACTCTGAGGAGACAAGTCTCAGCACTGGCTGGGAGCAGAAGACAAACAGTTTTCAGCAATGTAATACACATTATTCCTGTTAAGCAGGAAAACAAGATTCAAAGGCTGGTGGAATAATTGATGACATCTCAATGCCTGGATGAGGGGGGTTTAGGCAATTTTTTTTTTTTTTGCTGTTTGGTTTGTCACTGTCTGATGTGACACGATTGCACATGCACTTCATGAAAGTGTTAGTGACCAAGCTTTGCTTCCTTTCCAGAACTGTTTATGATGCTCCGAGTCTCTGCAGATGTGCCAGGATACAACATAGAACAACACAGCTTTAGAAACAATTCAAGTGGGAATCCATTGAAGAAATAATTCTGCAGGGCTTACACAACGTTAAAGGACCCAAATGCTCAGACAACAGCCAGTCTGCTCTGTTTGGTATGTCCAGTATTGCCTCTTCTCTGCTTGCCTGCCATTTCTACCCACAGATCAGTTTTGTAATGAGAGGCCTTGATGTCCCACTGCACCTCACCTGCTACACCCATCTCTCTTCCCATGACATCAGAATATTCCCCTTTAGTGAACTGAATGTACTGGGTTTCCATGGCAAGGTTTTGGTAGCAGAGGGCTGCAGGGGTGGCTTCTGTGAGAAGCTGCCCCCATGTCAGACAGAGCCAGCTCCAAACGGACTCACGACTGGCCAAAGCTGAACCCATTAGCAATGGTGACAGTGCCTCTGTGATAACATATTCAAGAAAGGATAAAAAACGCTGTGCAGCAGCTGTGAGAGAGGAGTGAGAACATAGAGAAAAACAGGCCTGCACATACCAAGGTTAGAGAAGAAGGAGGGGAGGTAGTGCTCCATGTGCCATAACAGAGATACACCTGAAGCCTGTGGTGAAGATCATGGTGAGGCAAGATGTCCCCCCTGCAGCTCATGGAGGACCACAGTAATGCAGATATCCACTCTGCAGCCTGTGGAAGACCTCACACAGGAGCAGGTGGACATGTCCTGAAAGAAGCTGCAGGTTGTAGAGAGATCATGCTGGAGCAGGCTCCTAGTAGGAGCTGCAGCCTGTGGAGAGAAGAGAAGGTTTTCTGGCAGGAACAGTGGCCTGTGGGGGACCCACATTGGAGCAGTTTGTTCCTGAAGGACTGTACTCTGTGGAAAAGGGCTCACATTGGAGCAGTTCTTGAACAACTGCAGTCTGTGGGAAGGACTCATGTTGGAGTAGTGAGTTGGATTGTGAACTGGCTGTAGGATAGAAGCCAAAGAGTAGTGACCAATGGGATAGAGTCTAGTTGGAGGCCTGTATCTAGTGGGGTTCTCCAAGGGTTGGTAGTGGGACCAGTACTGTTCAACATATTCATTAATGACTTGGATGAGGGAATAGAGTGCATTGTCAGCAAGTTTGCTGATGATACAAAGCTGGGAGGAGTGGCTGACACACCAGAAGGCTGTGCTGCCATTCAACAAGACCTGGATAGGCTGGAGAGTTGGGTGGGGAGAAATTTCACGAAATATAACAAGGGCAAGTGTAGAGTCTTGCATTTGGGCAAGAATAACCTCAGGTACCAGGATAGGTTGGGGACTGAACTGCTGGAGAGCAGTGAAGGAGAAAGGGACCTGGGGGTACTGGTTGACAGCAGGATGACCACGAGCCAACAATGTGCCCTTGTGGCCAGGAAGGCCAATGGTGTCCTGGGGTGTATTAGAAGGGGGGTGGCTAGTAGGTCGNAGTGTGAGGAGTGAAGAGCAGCAGAGACAAATTGTTATGAATTGACCACAAACTCACAGCCCCTATCCACCTCCACAGCTCAAGGAGGGGGAGGAGGTAGACATCATGAGTGAGTTGAGCCTAGAAAGAAGCAGAAGTGGGAGGAAGGTGTTTTTAGTTTTGTTTTTATTTCTCAATATTCTACTCTCTTATTAACGGGCAATAAATTAAATTCATATTCCCTAAGTTGAGTTTTGCCCGTGACAGTAATTGCCAAGTGATTTCCTTGTCATTATCTCAACCCACAAGTTTTTTCATTGTATTTTCTCCTGCTGTCCTGCTGAGGAGGGCAAGTGAGGGAGCAACTTGGTGGGCACTTGGTGGCCAGCCAAGGTCAATCCATGACACTGACAGACAGAGAAGGACATCACTGTCCTCATCACGGTGCCATTCTGCAAGGTGATACACACGACTGTGACTTCAGAGAGGCAACAGAAGTGTGGAGGGCAAGGCTGTGAAGTCATGTTTAACCAGCTAATGTCCAAAATCAAACGTCTTGAGAGCTCACTTACACAAGCCATGTGTCATCTAAAATTACATCTACCTCTTGAAGACAAACAAATTGCTGCAGCACAGAAAGGCCATAGGTGGCTAAAGCATGAATGACAAAGGTATATTCTTCCTAAAACTGACAAGGTATACTGAGGTTTTAAAAGAGACCTGCCAAACCGCTGAAATCCATCACTCCAGAGAGCCAGAGAGATTTAAATCTACATTGTAGAGCCCAGAGTTCAAGAGCTGCACTTTGTCCATTGTGGGCACAAGACAGACAGCACTGGGAGCAAAAAGAGGCACTGGGGTGGCCAAAGTTAGGGATGCCCAGCTCTGATCAATGCCTCTCCTCTGCAAATTGCAGGGCACAGTTTCCTTCATTGGTCATCCCAACTGGCCAGGCATGCATGTAGATACCATCATCTCCATTTGCGCTCGGGTTGCTCAGGTTTCCCTGATTTTTTCCTGAGTGGGGAGCCATACATTTCTACTGGACGAAGCCATGAAGTTTCCCCATCTCCCTCTGCCTGCAGGCTGGTGCTTCAGCAAGGCCAAGAGCAGCAGAGTGCAAGTTTTCTGGGGATGGTGTCTCTCCACAGGGGCACTGGGACTGGAGTCTGCTGGAATCCTGGGCTCCAAATTCAGCAGCTTCCTATCTGAGCCTGCTAGTGAGGGGCTAATTAATTCTCTCTGGGGGTACACTCCAGATGGAAAAGGAAAGTGAGAGACAGGCAGCCAGACAGGCCAACACTTCAGACATCTGAGCCACTTGGGCGTCGTGGGCAGTTTTCCACCTACTGCTTTCCCCAGCAAGTCTCGCCTGCCCTGCAGCGTCACGCCAGGAGAACCTGAGACGGCAAGGCTCTGGTGTCCGTGCAGTTCCCTCGTTGCAATGCATTGATTGGAGCTCTCTTAAGGAAAGTAGCCTCGATATCTGAGACACCTATTGATTGCTCCATTGGCTCTCTTCCTGCCCTGATCCTCAATCACTTAGCACTGCCTGAATAACCTGCACTTCTGCATTAGGGGCAGTCTTTCCAGATCTTAAAGGGCTACATTCACAACTCTTCACTTAGCTGCTGCCCATGTTGGGAGGAGACAAGATGCCTGGTGACCCTCATATGCACTCCCCATGGGGAGGTCCTAAGTCCTTCCCACAGCATCAAGCTGAGCATTTCAAGCATAAGGCAGAAGCCTGAAGTCATGGTTACCTGTTTTTGCCATCTCTGAATATATGTGCCTTCTGCCTGAAGAACAGGCTCACACGACATGCGCAGTGAGCAGGAGGTGGCATGTACATCGTGTGACAACAATAACCAGGAAAATTTTTCCTCCCGTAATGATTAGAAATCATGAAGCTCTTAATTAGGTACTAATGAAATATCATACTCTTCTTCTTCAGAGGAATGACAGTTTCTTTACCCAGAAATGTCCCCACTAAGTTACCAGCATAGTGGCAAGAACATCAAGGAGAAACTTGTCAAAAGATGAACTGATTTCTAGATCTCACCTTTAACCACAAGACCATTTTTCTCCAAATTCCTGGCAATCAAGCAGGAAAAAGAAACTGGCTTACCAATCTTCTGCCATGGACGAATCCAAGGAAGAAAAGAAAGGTACACTGAGGCAAAGTAGGAAGGGGAACTACTGAAAGGAAAAAATCCACCATAGCTCACAAGACACACTTTGTCCTAATAAATCCTTGTAAACTGTAGAATAGGTTTCCTGGGAAAAACAAGACATCAGGGATTTTTACAAACAGTTAAACTACTAGAAATGTATAGCTGGGAACACTCCTATCCTAGCAGAGAAAAGGGATGGTTGAGCTAGTAGGATGACAGATAGGAGAAGGAAAAAAACAATTAACCTTTTCTAATCCAAAATCCCTTGTCAATTCTGCATTTTTGAGCAAGTCAAACAATTATGGATTTGTTCTTTCCAGAAACTCCTGGGTCTAAGGAGATCAAAGACTGTAAAACCATTTTTCTCCCTTTTTGGATTTTGCTTTAAAAGATGTGTATTGATTGAATTCTGTATACTAATACTTTCATCAGACTTCCACCAGCGCTTCCACCAGGCTTCACATAAAGTTAACTAATCAGTCCTCACAACCCTTTTGCAAAGCAAAGCAGCATGAGTCTTATTTCTCAACTCGGGAAACAGAGCAAAAGAAAGAAAAAAAAGATGCCTACCCAGCATCACTTGACCACTCTGTGTTAGGACATAGGAGTCCTATTTGCAGACTGCGAGTGTAGTTTCCCCTGCTCCTCCTGATACTGTCATGTGTTCCTGCATGCTGTTACTATCAATAAATCTTTATACTGTATATTCCACAGCTCTAAATATTATGGGCAGGATCACAGATACACTAACATCAATAGCAAACCTTCCCCAGTGGCTATACTGATGCCAAATCAATCCCTGTACGAATAACTAAATACACTTCAGCGCAAAAACAGCCTTAGAGTCAAATCTCAGTTTGCCATGAGTAGTACCCCACAGAGTTTAGGAGTTTAGGCACAGAATGGTATAAGTGAAGCTACATTGCTTTCCAGCCTAACTGTGGTCTGGAAGGAATTAACTGTTTTCACACAACTTAGAGGCTAAGTCACAAAACCCTTCACAGGACTCTACTCTGGACTGTTTTGAACTTCCTGAACTGGAAGGATGTCCTGGCCACACAGTTAGACACACCAGTGCCATACGTGTGGCTGTGTTCACCCAGTTGTCAGCTCCAAGAAGCTCAACTGCATGGACACAGGGCAGCACGGGCACAGGCAGCCAGCAAGCCTGGACCACACCGTTGCTCTGCAGAGTGACTGGAGCCATATCAGGCTTTGAAGGTTGTTTTATGGGATTCATATGAGCAGGCTCAAGCACATTACCAACCTACACTCCTACGAAAGCCAGTGTCACTAGTGTAGATTGGCGTGTGTAAGAAGATTTATTCCCTGCCTGAACTGCCATATGCAGAGAAACAAGTTTCCAGTGGTCTCTTTGTAACTCCAGAAGTAAGTGCCTCCTTTCCAGCAGCTGATCAAGATCCTCTCAGTCTACCACCTCTACACCCAGGTCAGTGAGGGCCAGACTACACAAGTCTGCATCTCCTCCCCTTGGTAACTGGTGTGCTCTAGCAGGAAGATATTTAACCACAGAAATTACACATCCATCAAAGAATAGAGCAAGGTTTAACATCTAATCTACATTCTTAACAGCTCTGGCTGCCATCTACTTGCCTCTCAAGAAATGAGAGAGCCCTAGTGCAAAGCAATACGCGCTCACGTGCCATTACACAATTCATCACCAGTTGCTATGATAGTATGACCTGCAAGCAAACTGCGTGCTGCCATCTTGGCTCCAGCATACAGGACTTGTGCAGACCACAGCAGCTACTGTTCCCTGTAGTTAAACTGAGGGGACCACGCTCTGCCAGGTACAGCAATGCCGAGGATTACATGCAAAGCTTCTCCTTCCTTTCCTCCTTCCTTCCTTCCCCCTCCTCCCCTCTGCCTCTCCCCAGAGGGACCCAAGGGAAACAAAGCTTTAAAATCAATCCATAAGAATGTGTTTAATTGCCACAGAATTCCCTGTGGTTCACCTTGAATGGACAAGGATTGGGGGCGGGGGGAGGAAAAGCAGTACAAGACAGAAGCTGAACACTGCTCGCAGAGCACTGAGCAGATCAATAGGCTGAGAAAAATGCAGGCTGAGCCTGCAGGACACGGGACCCACAGCTCCGAGACAAACCTGTGCTACCCATCATCTTCAGAAAGTCTCCCAAGTGGGACTACGGGCATACTTCCATTGCACACTGTGCCATAGCTCTGCACTTACTCTGTCCTTCCTTTAGGAAGCCCAGCCAACCCAGTTACGACCATGCAAGAGCCTCTTCTCTCTAACATGACAAAATGACCTCGGGGATAAGA
Source organism: Todus mexicanus (assembly GCA_013389965.1). Taxonomy (NCBI): domain Eukaryota; kingdom Metazoa; phylum Chordata; class Aves; order Coraciiformes; family Todidae; genus Todus; species Todus mexicanus. The sequence goes on from WEIS01063786.1 coordinate 49,279, forward strand.
AGAGCAACATCCTCCAGCTTGGGGTTCCTTTGGGAAAGGAAACAGTCTTGCACAGTCAGTTGCCAGCTACTTTGTAGTGCTTGAAGTTTGCAAGTGCTAGAAGTAATATCCTAGCACAAGGGTGCTGACAAGAACCACTCTCCTCTCTGGAATGGCCTCTTGGTCACTGCCCATCCTGACTCTTTTACAAGGCCTGTAGAAAGATACCTTCAGGAAGCCAGAGAGAGCAAGCATGTAGTTAGCCTAGGAGATCCTGCAAAGCCTGATGTCCCAGGTGCTGTTGGGACAGAGAACAATTCTCAGTCTGACTCTGTCTTACCTTCTTTTAGCATCCCCACTTTGAGGCATTTCATGAAGCGGCAGGCCTGACAGGATTTGCGCCTCCGTTTCGTGATCTCACATTCATTGGTGGCCGGGCAGCTGTATTCAATATTCCCTGCAATCAAACACAGAGATGGTCATCCAGGGAACCATGTTCTTCCCACTGATCCAGGGACAGGCTGTAATGCCTAGATATTCCCACCACCATCAGTCTGTACATGCTGTATGCTTGCTCACTCATCTGCACACACACATGCTCTGAGACTACAGCTGGCTGACTATGGCTCCTAGAGAGCCTGGTACTCATTACAAGAACACATTTCGGAAAAAACCAAAACTGCTTGAAGGATTGGGAGAAACATGTCCATTCAAGGAGTTGACTGCAATTCTGGGCTTTCAGACACAGTGTGTCCTTCAAAAACATTATCATCCCTTGTGCTGCATCCCTTACAATCCAGCCTGTTCCCTGAAATCCAGGGCTGAGAGTGGCAACCTTCTCTTTGCTGCTAGTCTTGCTCCATATCTGTGGGATGGATGTCACCTGTCCTTTCTTGCCTTGCTTGGATGACCACGGAGCTCAGAGATGGCATTTCCTCCTGCCAGCTGGAATACTACAGATAGCAGGGAAGCAGTAGGTCTGGACTGAGAAAGATTGATAAATGACCTGTAAAATCAACACAGGTTCTCTATGCAAATCTTTCCAGTTTTACTTTACTAGCCCTTCTGCACTTGCCTCCCATGCCTCTGCAAAAGTAATCAATATTTTTTTCCTCATTTGTTTTAATTTATGACCACCTCACAACACTGCTTTCAAGACAAAAGGGGGAAAGAAGCATCCCAAATTCATTTTTGGTCACATTGCATTTTATCATAAGCCAAGAATGTTACTGAAACATGGATATGAGGGTCTGATGTGAGAATGTAAGTGGAATTTTGCTAGATCACAGTGTAACGCAACAGTTATTTAGTCCTAGAATACAAGAAACAGAAACGGCTGTCTCCATCCTGCTATTCACTTTGGAGGTGACGTTTCTGAAGTGGGCTGTTCAATGTTTACTGTGAAGCAGGACTGGAAATCTAAGCCTGACAGTGATGCATTGACAATGACAATACATTTAAGGCAGTTTAGCTACTGCGTAAATCAGGCAGCTCTGAAAAGGATTTCTAAGCTCTACGGTCAGTTCAGAATAAAGGAAAAGTTGGTTTGGTGGTTTAGAACAGGAAATTGAGATTGAAGAGCTCAATCAGAGCTGTAGGGAGGAGTGTAGGTAAGAGCCAAGAGAACACACAGTATGGATTTTGTATACCATCAGACTGGAAGTAGAGCTCACAATTTACTAGTGCTGTGACAGGACTTGCTTTTCATTCCTACCTCTGTAATGGGTTTCTATGTTCTTGTGCAAGACCCTTCCTTCCTCCTATATACAGACCAACAATCTGATACATACTAATCTCTGGGATGGTGATTAGACCTTGGGGCTAACTATGCAGTTGGAAAGCCCACTGGGAATCTAAGTGGAAAGACAAGAGTACAGATTCAAAAGGAAGAAAGCACCATTTGTTTTATCTCACTATGTTTAGTGAAACTCCAGAAGCACACAACCTTCAAAGCCTAAGGGTGATCTGTCCGCTAGTTATATATATATATCTCTATCTGTCTGCTACCTCTGGCTTCTTGTTTTGTCACAAGACTTGCGGCTTGTGCCCAAGCTCCAGCCCAGCCACCATTGCTTATCTGCCTCCCAAACACAGCTTGTCTGCAGAGGCAGAGCGTGCTGCACAAGTTGCTTCCATTCAGACTGTATTTTGTCATTGTGCAGTACCTGAATTTCAATAGATAGCAATGTATCAACCTTCTCAGAGAGCTGGAAATTGAGATTCAGGTTTGATCTCAAGGTAATAAACAAACTCCTGCTCTAAACATAGAGCTCCAGCATATCACAAACCCATGAGTACTGAGGCCCTGACCTCATGATCAGATACTTGCTGTGCCCCACACAGGATGGAGCAGAGGAGGAACAAACCTGGGATAAAACTTAAACACAGTCTCAATTTTAGAAGGTTTTGCCTTAGTTTCACCAAAGCCAGGAACAGAGTTCTGGAGAGATGCATGATTTCATGTTTTGTGGTCCAAAGGCCAAAAATTTGCCCCTGAACACAGGGACTCTACACCAAGAGCACTGAGCCCTTACAACAGCGGGAAGCAGCAACAGGTCAGGTCCTTCTACACTGTCTCATGCACACCCTCCTTGGTTCCCCATGCTAACAGCCCATGGATCCCTTGACAAGAAAAGTACTGGAAATGGTCTACAAAACCTACATGACAACTAAATGTGATAGTGTCAGAGTAGGTGTAGGTACTGGGTTACCACATACACACTGCATGTACAGCTCGAATAAGCAGTTCTCAAAGGCACTCCTGTACTGGGATCATGACTATTAAAGGAGCAGAGCCAGAGGAGGGTAGTCACTGGGCAAGCTCCCCTTCCTGGATGGCAAAGCAGTGGCCACCATGTAGTGCGGCAGTCATGTGGTTTGTTGGTAAGCACAGATGAAAAAAACCAAGCACTGGTGGGACATCTCATTCAGCATGTTTATTAAACATAGGCTCATGTGCCCCTTCCACACAAGGTGCCCAGTCTAAAGAAAGCAAGCACCAGCAGCTGGGTATTACAACCCTCTCTACATGCTCAGATGCTCCAGGTGAGGCTCACTGTACCCTCCGCACACATGACAATACTGCCAAAGTAAATGAGTTTTACATCAGGTCCCAAATCATGCTCTGCGCTGCATGGATTGAGAGCTAGAGCTGGAGGCAACACCTGCTATTACTGCAGGAAACAGGGACGTGACCAGGGAAGGCACAATCAGCATTATCCAAGCAGAACTCGTCCAGCGAAAACTATCATCTCCAAAACTTTAACAAAGTTCTCTGACTTTTTTTTTTTTTTGTCTCAATTTCTTTTATGGGTCCTGAGGCTGGCTGCCAGCACAGTGAACTGCTCACAGCTCCCTGTAATTTCTGTAAGTGCCCTGTGATAAAGTGATGAGATTAACTCATCGAAATTCCAGCAGCCTCCCAGCGGCTGACGGTCACACCACCCGCCTGGTTGCTGGAGCAGGGGGCTTGGAGAGAGCTTCCCTTTCACTGCAGCAGCTGGGAGCGCTGCAAGGCCCTGTAGAAGAGCATCAGCACACAAAGCTGCACATAGACCAGTCTGTATGCAAGTATAAAATTGAGTCAAGTCTCTATGCGTCTCTGTGTAGATTATGTGATCTAGAAGTAAAGGACAGAAAATGGGATAATGTAATAGAGAAGGCCTTGCTTTGATCTGTCACTTATTAGAAGAGATTTTCTTGACTTATACAGTATTTACATTTGATCTGAAAAAACTGCTAGGACATCATTGATGTCATGGCTCAAGTGTTACCTAAAAAATGGCTTCAAAAAATCAAATGGTAGATGACCATATCAGAGTCTGGACTTGTTCTAAGCCTTCATATATTGCCTTGGAGAGCAAATCACTTACTTCCTCTCTGTGTCCTAGTTTGCTTGCCTGCAAAATGGAACAAGCACCAAACCTATCTTCTGGGAAGATTGTGAGCCTTGATTCATTAGAGTTTAACTGTACTTTAAAGCCTTTAGATGAGAGACACTAAGAAACAGTCAAGGACTATTAAAGTGATAGATCATGCTTTTTTTATGCTGGAGAACTGCAAAATTACCCTATTTTCTGTAAAATTAGACCTTTGACTGTTAAACAGTTTGGAACATAATTTCTAGTGCACCTGAAAATTACACACCAGAGCTTGGTCATTCAAGAGATCCCACACTCACCATACCTCTCAGGAAGGGAAGGGACTGGGAAGAGAATACATACCTGAGCTTGGGGAGCACAGTAAAGACCCACTCAGCTCCTGCTTAACTTATGGACATGGCTCCTCAGGGGACTTGAGCTCAGAATTAGTATAGCACCGAGAGCACAAGCCTACTGATCCTGCCTTTCTATAAAGACTTTCTACAAAGAAACTCAGAAAAAGTTAGATAGAAGTACCCAAGAAAGTCTTAAAAGCTAAAACATTTTCAGTTTCTGTGTTCTGAAAAAACCCCCCTAAATCTCCCTTCTCTGGTTTCTTCATTGCTTTTCACCATTCTTTCCCTCTCCTTTGTCCTGCTCTATGCTGCCACATGCTGACCTCTCATCTCTTTCTTTGAGTGACTCAAACAGAGGGACAGATGACTGCAGCTTTCCTGGAACTTCAGGGGGAAACCCAGATTCATACGTATCTGCTATTAAGTTCCAAAATTCATTCATTCAAGTCAGGTCTTTCACCCTAGTGATTTGACACAGCATGCTGCAGTTGTGATCAGCAGTGTGGTGCCACTCTCTGCCAGTCCCCTGGGGCCAGAAGGCTAAAAGGAGCAATTCTAGGGGAAATCCATGTCACAGGTGCCTCAGCTCAAGCATTTGTTTCCTTTTATCCCAATTTTTGTAACAATTGTTACACTGCCTTCACAGCTTGGGGGTTTGTATTTTCTGTTGCTTGGTGATTTTTGGCTTTTGTTTGCTTGTTTTACAAGAACCGCTTGCAAAATACTGTAGTCTTAGGAAGGTCCCATCAGGCAGGCAATACAACACCTCCATAGTACAGCTATTCTGCATGACTGGGACTGGAACCCAACTTTTAAATAAGCCACTAGCTCTGATGACATTTTCACTTCAACACCCACAAGCTTTTGTCCTGAATCTTTTTCATCTCTCATTCTGAAGGTAAACAGATCATTTGGATGTCTAAGTGAAAAGGGACTTGAAAACTGTGAAAAGCCCCTCGTAGAGTGCAATGCCAGACCAGCAGTTCCTCTGCCCTGGGTAGGCATGAGTCTGAGCTCCTTCACTGGAACAGGCAACACCCATAATACGCATGGAGTAGATTCTCTATTACCTTCCACTTAAATTAGCCCTTCTAACTGAGGCATCATAGCCTGAGTCCTGCTGTAAGGAAAGGTACTTTGTGAAAATCAGAGGAAAATCTCTCCAATGACCTGCATGAGACAAGAGGTTATTTTTTAAGCCACAGTTTTAAAAGAAAGGGATTAAAATATAAAATCTCTAAATTTGTATTGAGGCGCTTGAATAAGTGAACCGATTTTCAGCAGGGCTATCCTATGCTTCCAGGGACATGTCCCTGATTTAGGTGCCTGAGTATATACAAGATTCAGTAGAGGCTCTTATTTTTGGAAAATAAGCAACACACAAAACCAAACAAGCCCCAGAAACAACACACACAAAAATCCCAACAAAACCAAACTCCAAAAACTCGCCACTCTAGTACACTTTTTTATCACTTGCAAGAAAATGAGACTTTGGAAAAGAAGGTGAGGTAAGTCCTAGTGTTCGGATTAACCAAAATTTTACTTCCTGCAGCTTATGCAGTAACAAAACTAGAAATGTGAGGACCAAATGCTTAAGAGGACTTTTGATACTAAGAGAGAAAGAGGAGGTATTTACAGGTGTTAAATACCAGTACTGCTTGCCTCCTCAGGGTGGCAAACCCAGCTCCTGCTCCACAGAAGAGGACTTCAACATTTTGCATAGCCTCACTCAAATCAGCCTTCTGCTTGCAGGACTCAGGAGATGGGTCCAGGGGCTCCCTACTGGCACGAAGTTTGTCTGTAGGGTTTCTGACACAAAAATACTTTCCTGAAGCTCTGTAGAAAAGATCCTTCTGCATGGAGTTCTCTGTGCTGATGCACTGAGCCAAAAAGAAAACACAAGACTAATAGAAATTGAGTTGCACTGGAGATGGTTTTCTGAATCCAAGTGCTAGACTTGTGAATAGCAAGCAGCAGTCAGGCACTAGATCCAGGGAATACTGCACTTTCCCTGGTTAAGCTTCAAAAGAAAGCTCAGAACATCTCCTGGTTCTAGGCTGTGAACTCCCACCTGAAAAGTAGCAGGGAAGTTTCTGAGAAGGACAGGACAGGACAGTGTTTGGCTGCTGTGGCTGCTATTGCAAGGACACAAAAACCTCCCCTCTGCATTTCACAGACCCTTTGCTAAACCTACAGAGAGTAATGCTCTTCTGCTCAGGAAAATGAGCAAACTCTCTCGACCACTCCTCCCTTCCCAGGAGGCATTCCAACCACTGTAACAAAAACAAGCAAGCCCTAGAAGATTGCGGATTTTGTTACAAGCCTGTTATAAATCCCTACAAGTCTTTTGAGCTGCATTATCCACATTTTAAGCCCCTTATTGGCGAAAGGGCATCCCAGCACAGCAGTTGTTTGCCTATACTCACTGAGTTTTAAGCTTGCAAGAATCAAGCAGGGGATCCATGGATGCAGTCACTTTACCTGATACAGAAACTGCCTATTAAGAAAATGATGGTAAATGTGTCTCTTCCCTCTGACTCTGCAATAACCAGTTCTACCCAATATCACTCCTTGCAAGTTCTGTTTTATCACCTTATGGGTACGAGTTCCAAGCACACAACGAGATGATTCACAAAGATCGGTGAGAGAAATCTAAATTCGAATTTATTTTGCTGAGCTTTAGGCTTTTATTTTATAATAATGGGTCATTTTAGAAATTGTCTTTATTTTCACCATTTGAAGATGAAAAATTTAAGAAGGGTAGTCACAGTCACAAATATATTGAATAATAAAAGACTCACACAGTTACACAGCACTGTTGTTAGTTAATTTTAGAATAGGCAAAACCACCTTCCTGTCATAACTACTGATGAACGAAAAATAATGACAATATATGTGATTGATACATAATGCTCTACCTAATGAGCAAACTATTAAAAGAAGGAATAGAGTTAGATTAAGAATTTGTATCCCATAAGAAATCTAGCATTTGCCTTGTCCTAAATTTGGTTGAAAGGATTACTTAGGATTTCCATGGAATAGAAAAAAAATCAAATTCAGAAACATCCAAACCACATTATCTTTCATATAACAGACCTGTTCCATTACATTCAACCAATATGAATTTCTTGTTTTCAAATCCGACCTCTCTTAAGCACCAATAGCAACACACTTCAACATGCCTGAAACTCACAATTCTCTCTTAACTTCACTAGATTGCACCTTCCGCAATATTCATGGAGTCAGGTGATGCTCATGGCACATGGTTTTATGGAGGACATTTGCATTGTGAAGGTAAATGCAGACTGCCACTAGAATATAATGGGGACCCAAAGCACAGTTACCACAAACCAACACAATGATAGAGAAATGGGATTAGAATTTTGTCAGACAAAATTGACTGAAAATGTTTCAGGTCAGTTAAAAACTTCTGACTCTGCTTCAAAGCACAGGAAGTCTAGCCCTGAGGTTCAAAAAGACACGTTCACAGAGAAAGCCCAGTGCTGTGTACTGTCTTCTCAGGTACTTGTGGACTTTCTATCTCAAGCATTGCCAGTGCTGCAAAGTGGAAATTGCACATGGGTTTCCTGGCCTTGATCCTCCTCTTTGGCCATGTAACACAACACGAGAGAGGTCACAAGTGTGATGTCCCCATAACTTGTGGGACAGGTTAGGATGTGTTGTGTGATCCTGGCTTAGTTCTGCAAAACCAAACACACTAATTCAACTTGAAGTGAATGGTTTGGATTTTCCTGACTTCTTTTTTTCTCCAATCATCAAAAGTCTCTCTGAGGAAATATGACTAGGTAAAAATTCTGCTTTGCTTTGGAAAAAATCCTACTGATGGAAAACTCCCACAGAGCAATAGTAGTGAACTCAGAGATAACCAGTCATGTCCATGTCTGCCTTCAACCTATCTTCTCCCGATCACTTGAAAAGCAACAGCCCACATGCTGTCCAGGACAGCCTGGCCTCACCTGGTTAAGGGGGAAAGTGAGTTGCAGAACTGTCAGGCTCAGAAAAGGCCCACAGCTTGCACGCCTATTCTTCCCAATGCTGTAGCAGCAGCAGAGGGAGTGGGAAAGCTATTGCTAGATCCTCTTGCCTCAAGACATGTAGGTTTTACATGAGCTAATGTAGTTAAAAAAAACAATAGGCAGACTGGAGTAATTTGTAGCACAGGAGGGGAGTACTTGAAGGGGAGACGTGGCATGAAGCTCTGTTTTAAGATCAGGGTTGTTTAGATAGGGCTGTGGTAGTCTAATCATCCAGGACAAATTTAGACCCACTTTCTAGCAGCATGCACACTTATTACTTAATAAAGTTACCAAATGTAGGGCCAGCAGATTAAGTACTCTCATAATAGTCATTAGTTTTTCATCTTTTAACACTCAAGTACAGAGAAGTGGCTGGTCCAAGACCACAAAAGCCTGATAATGAATTTAGCTACTGCATCTCCTGAGAACTTGGGAAATCCTGGTGTCATAGCTCCATCTCTGTGCTCAAACCATTAAGTAAATGCCATTCATAGACATCAGAATCAGGGTAAGTCTCTTGATACTCGCAGGGAATGCAATCGTGTAACACACACATCTGCATGCTTTCTGCACACCCTACACAGATGTTAGGCAGCTTGGACAAAGATTTTCCCACTTATTCAGTTAGATGCTTAACACATCTACTGAATATAATAAAGCTGCAGGATGAACAACTTTTGGAAATGCTTTTGCCACTTTTGCCATCTCTTAAGTGATCCTTAAACCCTTTTCTCCTGAGTACCCAGGGCTGCGCTTGGATATCGCATACACTGCAGTAGAGCCTTGAGAACGGTGCATTTTCTTGACTCAACCAGACTCTGCAGCCCTCTTTGCTATCCACTGCCCTAGGCTCAGCTTGAAATGGCTCACCCTCGGGCACAGCCCACTCAAATCTCCCACCCTTGGGAATAAAATCATTTTGGTACCTCAGTCGCCAGCCCAAGCTGATGACAGGGTGAGAGAAATTTCCACTTATTCCTTTCCCCCATCTGTTACATGTTAACAGGCAATCAATTAGGGAACCACAGGGAGAATACGGCTGTGCTAGGGAGAGGGGGTTGGAGGGAAGCACTCTCCCTTCTTGGGATTAAGTCAGCTGACACATCATCCAAGCTGCTACATGCTCTAGGTACTGTTCCCATGCATCATTTTCTTTTGATTTTCTCTGAAAAGTTCCTAGGTCATCTTCTCTCTCTCTCTCCACTCTCTCCACGTTAGGTCTCTCTTGCTCTGCCACAGAGATAGATGCTCCAGTATCGCTCCCACGAGGGGCTAGTTTTCCAGTCTCTTCCTACAAAGGAGTCCCTGAGGCTTTGCTTCAGAGTACTAACCTCATCCCTCCTTTAGCACCTCAATGTGCCAAAAAGAAACACTGGGAATGGGTCCAATTGCTGGAGTAGGGGCAGAGTAAGTGCTAACAGTCAGAAGTGTAAGTGAAAGTTCACATTCAATTGTAGGAGCTTCAGCAATGACAAATCACAGAAATTCTGCCAGGTAATATGCCGATGTCCTAGAGATGGCCACGTTTCCGCACAGCATAACAGAACAGGAACAGTCATTGGGGCAATACAGTGATTATTGCCACAGCTGGATATTAAGGAGAGACACCTAGAATCCAAGAAATTAAGCTAGAAACAGTGGATTCTGTAGAGACCTGGGCTGAACTGCACCCTGTACTGCTTTGTCCACTCCACTGTTGATCTTCCCCAATGTGAGAGTGTAATCAGGCTCATTCAATGAACAGAAATAAAATGAGCGCTCTCCCTTCACATGCATTTCTTTCATTTCAAAGGAGACAAGGAAGTGTTGGTGTGCTAGACTGACCCCAGCCAAGAGCCAAATACACACACAGCTGCTTGCTCACTGGACAAGCATCTCCAGGCAACCTACCATGGCTGGGTAAACTCAATACACTTTCCATTGGAAGGTGAATGATCCTGTCCTTTTTTCCATTAACAAGTATAAGAAATAAAGGGAGTATCTGTACATCCAGGCATGTTTGCTCACAGTGGGCCTGCTTATTTAAGTACACCCAAGCACCCATGGATACTGGAGCTTGCCAGGTAGCACTCCCACTTCTGGCCATACCATTGCACCTGCCTGTGTGTACATCTGCAGTGCACCTTTGGTAGTCAGGGGACAGCCATATACCTCGTATGGGAATCACACGTGCAGGAGCAATGCACTGCAATTCATCTACACAAACATGCACTGAGATTTTCAAAATCACTTGAGGAATTTCTTATCCTTAGTAAGAATGACAAAAACTGTGTATCTCTATCTCCTCCAGTGCCCAAATTTTTTATCTTCAAAGACATTGCATCTTAATGAAAAGGGTGGGTGGAACTGGAAAAGGAGGAACACAGGATTGACTGTCACCCAAGTGCCCTCTCCACCCTTGTGGTGAGGGTTTGTACCGAGTCCATGGTCACAAATTAAGACTGGCAGGAGGACAGAGTGCTAACCTCTCTACTTCTGTAATGCTGGAGCTTTCACTTCAAGCTGCAGACATCTCTAGGCAGAGGCATCCACTCTTAAAATGGGTCTTAAAAACATCTTTAGAGTGCAAAGCATTTCCTTTCCAGGCCTCACTCCAGTAGCAGCCACATTGCCAGGGTATCAGAGCCACTAGCAGAGGCAGGAAGATGATTAGGCCAGATACCTAGATTCGGTAGTCAGCCAGGCTAGGAACTTGACAAATGTTCCTACCACCACAAAGCCTAATTTCATGTGCAGGTTGATTTGGAAGGCTCACAGACGAGCAGAAGGAGAGAAGCAGCATACAAAAGGACAGAGGGTTAGGTGCATTACATTCACCCTCCCTTTCCCCCTTTTATATGACATGGAAACACTGCACTGTCAGCAATGTCTGGGGCCACCCTCCCCTTTTTTGCTGTGAACATCTCAGTTTCCCTCCCTTCCCACCATACCTTGAATAGTCCTCTTGAAGAAGGCTTTGCACGCCTCACAGGAAGCCACGCCGTAGTGGTACCCAGAAGCAATGTCCCCGCACACCAGACACAGACGCTTGGGGATTGCATTGAGCATGTACTCGCACTTGGTGGGCGAGTCCTCCATGATGGCGCTGGCGCAGTCGTCGTAACGCTTACGGCAGGACCCACCGCCGATCCCTGTACCATTGAACATGGGTGGTGAGTCAAGGCCATTGGGATGGCCACCCATGGCGATGCCGTAGCCACCACTAGCGTCGGAGGAGCCACTCGGGCTGTGGTGGCTGATGGCGTCAATGCCAGAAGACGGGCTGGAGGGCTCAGTCTTGATGAAGGACCCACAGCTGGAGGAGAGGTGCCGCTCCTCCGTGGCCATTCTGCCGAGCAGCCTGTGGGGAGAGAGCAAAGGCACTCGGTGACCTCCTGGCCAAACCCAGCTCCAGTCTGATCAAAAGAGAGCCCTCCTTTTCCCACCTCAGTCCAATTCCAGTTGGCTCAGGCAGTTCAACCCCACACAGGACCTTCTCCTTCAGGAATACCAGTACAACTCACTAAGAACAGCCCGCCTACTCCCCACAAACTCACACTAGAATAAAGACAAAGCTAATCATGCAGATCATAATTTCAGGCTGTTCACAGTTTGCAGTGCTGGGAGACAGCATTGGTGCTGATGAGCACAACCCACCTCCAGGACAGCAAGAAGAAATGCGCCCATCTGTGGTAGGTCAGATGAAAAAGATGTCTGGTTAGTTCAGGACGTGCTGCCCAGGTTCTCAGCAAAATACCGAGGAGCAGACTCTGCAGAAAAGATCTGCTCAGATTGGATTTTTGTTTGTAATACAGAAGTCTTTGATTAATTTTCATGTTGGATTCCTTCACACTCACTTCACTATCATCACCAAAAGGCAAGCTTAGAAACTGAAGGAAAATCATCTGGTCAAAAGTTTCCTTCAGCTTAATCTTAAATCTTGACCTTTCTTCTATTTACTTGTATAAGGCTTTTGCACAGAGACACTTCTCTTGAATTCCCACTACTTAGAAAGAAGGTTGTGCTCTTTGAGTATATAGAAAAAATTGCATCTTTACCAAATTTTCAAGCTCTTCTTATTTATTTTTGTCACAGATAGTCTTACTCCTTATATAAATGTTCAGTCTTATTTTAGAACACTGGTAATTTTTATGATATCTTACAGCACTGAGTTTCAGGGATTACTCGTGTGGTGTATGAACACACAAAAAATCCCACTTTTATGAGTGGAAGCCTTTCAGTCTCCCTGAACATCTCCTGACTCTCCTTCTCAGGAAATGTACTTTCGCCATTCTCTTCTCATTCAGCTCGTCATTATTGATGTAATTGTTCTTCATGTAGATGTTTTTGCAGATCTCTTATCTGCTTCATCATCCATCTCTGAACTTCCTCTAGTCTGGCTATTTCTGTTCATTCCAGAACAGAGTTCAATGAGCCAGCTCCTCGGTAGCATGAAACTGGCACCGCTCCATCACTTCTCCAGCTGAAGGTCTGGACAGTAGTCAAGACAAAGGCACACTATCTATTACCTCCTGACGTTACCATATTTTCAATGTTATTTTCAGCCTATTATATAACTCCTCACGTTTGGGGTTTTTTTTTTCCTATTGAAACTAAAATCTAAACTGTTACCACTTTTTCAACAGAGAATATCAGCAAGCTACTTATTGCAATCCTCAGATCCTCTCCTGAGTTTGTACAGTTAATTTAGAACCCATTAAAATGTATGAAAAAATCAAATTAATGCCTTCTGGTGTGCAATGTTTTGCAATAGTCACCAGTGGATTTCATCTACCACTGTGCTGTCCATGCATCCAGCTTTATTAGGAACCTCTGGAGCTCTTCAGTCTTCCTTGATAATTTGATGTCACCTGCAGAGTCTCATTGTTCACCCACTCCCAGATCATTAACACATGGATCAAACGCTGTAACACTGATCTTTGTGGGTGATTCCTGTTAACCTTTATCATGCTGAAAATTGACTTCTCTTTTTTTTTTTTTTTTTCCGGGTAGGGTATGTCTACTCTTTCTTTTCTACCTCAGACAGTTTTTAACTGATAATAGTATTAATCTGAGAGGTTATCTTTTCCCTTCAGCAGAATAATTTATCAAAGGTTTTTAAGAAAACCTAAATACATGCATTTTCCTGATGACATGTCCCAGGAATTCTGACTGACTGGGGATGCTTGACTTTTCTTCTTGGAAGCTCCGCTGGTTTAAAGTTACCATGCCATGGTCATGTGGGTAATTTCTATTTCTATTTCAGTTTCAGCCTATTTACCTGGTTATTTGTGACAACTCCTTCTTGCCAAGTGGACAAACCCATCAGGGGACAGGACAAAGCATACTGTGATATAGCAAGGTTGGCGTGCACACGTATATATCTGTTTCTGCGTCTGTTGATACAAATGTACATGTTTGATATGCAGTATCTGCACAGTCCTGCATCTTTACAATCTCATTTGACCTAAGTATCTCCTAATTTTCCCTTCTCTGTTTCGTCCTCCATGTTTGACCTCGTCTCCTATCTCTGGAATCGATCATCCAAGTTTGTTCTTTGGCAAGACTATTGACCTTGAAAGTATGGGCAGGCATCTCACGTTCCTCAGCTGCTTTGCCTGGCGTTACCTGAGAGGAATCCAGAGTTTGGTCCCTCTCAGAGACAGCATGATGAGTTGACGAGTGTCCATGCTTTGCTGAGAGAGTCACGTTGGACTAAAGGCCACGGAGCAGTTATAGCAATACCTGCTGCAGGTGCAATCATCTTTAATCTTGCAGGGCACCTAGACAGACTGCACATCTCCTGGCGTAATGCCAGCAGACTGTGTGGAGGAAGGTGAAGCCTTGCTAGCTGCGACAAGATCTTAGCACCTCACAACAAAGCTGAAAGCTGCTGTGCTGTCCAGATTCTGGAACCTTTCCCCACCCAAGAAGTACGCTTGTAGTAAAAATCTGTAGATTGTTTGGTACAATAACATGAAATTAGGGTCAAAATGGAAAGCAAAACCACCATAAAACACTGTTCTGCACCGAGGAACTCCACTGTAAAAGGAGTTGGAGTTGTAATGTTAAGGGCGGACAAAGGACAACACTATGACAAAGGCACGACAAAGAGGTGAGCTGCACTGTCAGATTCAGTCGGCCAAGTTCAAAACCCAGCTTCTGTCTCTTAAAAAGCTGAAAACTCTCAGAGGATCTCAGGAGGATCCACTGAGGTATTTCCTTCTGCTGAAAAAAAAAAAAAAGAAAAAGGAAAAAACCAAAACATAACAAGGGGTGATGAGTCTCCTAGGATCAACTAACTTTTCAACTAACAATCTCAATTAAGGAGCCTTCCTCCCCAAGGCAGGCAAACAGTGACTATCTGATGGCAAATCTAGGATAGCAACAACCCCCCAACCATAAAGCTCCCTTCCGGGAGACAGTAATACATAGGGCGTTCTGGTTACATACGAACGCATGATTTCAAGGCAAAAGTCCCTAACTCCAAGACAGATCAAAGACCACAGCAAAGGTGACTCCAGCCATTCCAAAGCTCGTATTTTTCTTTTCTGGCCTCTGGAACAACTTGCATAGTTGATTATTGCTGGGCAGCACACACTGAGTTAAGCTTCATCAGCTCTGACCTTCTGCAAGTCTCATGGAGATCCTGTGGTGATTTTTAAAAAGACTCAGAGTGTCCCCTGGCAATGAAATACAACATCTTTAACTTCAAGAAGAACAGCTTAATGTTTTTGCAAAGAGTTCAAAGTGATGAACAGCCATTTTGCTCAGCTCTAGTTACCTTAATAGGAATGTAAAAGGAGAGAGACTTGATCCAACTCTCCTCTATGCTGGCACAGGAAACTCCGTTACTATTTCTGTGCCCATATAACAGGCTTAGAGGTTCTAAACATTTCGTACTTTTCACCTTTCCTCATCATAGGTCATTCCCTCTAATCCCTTTAGCATCTTTGTGGCCCTTCTCTGGATTTGTTCCAACTTGCCTGGGTCTCTCTTGCAGCAAGGTGCCCCGAATTGCACAGTGTGGTGCCACAGAGCTACAGCGGAGAGTCTCTCTGGAAAGCACACAGCCAGGCAGACAGATGGACCAAGTAACCAGAAGCTTTGCCCGACATCAGGCAGCACATCAGCTCACATTATTTGATAGCCACTGTTTCACTAGGACCTCTCTGAATATAAGCTGCTTTTGCGCTGAGATCTCCACAATATGAAATTTGGAGATTCTCCTTGTTCCAAAGTAGATCCAGTATCATCTTGAAACTACACACTGCTAATTGCCACTTGTTGTACCAAAGCTTGTTAATAATGCTTATTTTCTCAGCCTAGCTCTTCTTTTTTCTACTCTTATTTTTTTTTCTAGCATCTTTCAGTTATGTCAACTGTGAATTTGAGAACTATGCCTCTTACATTTTCCTCCGGGTCGCTAATGAATATTTAAAACGAAAACACTGCCCTTTTGGACACCACCTTCGTGGAAGGATAAAGAATGTCTCTAACTCTTCTGTTTACACTCTGTCAGCTAATCCATGATTTATTTCACAGGATTTGTATCAAAACCAATTTGATCTAATTTCCCTAATAAGATCTCACACAGCTTTGTGTCAAAAGCCCGTGCATGGTCCAGAGACAGTCTATCCACTGCATTCCTTCTGCCCACTAATTATCTAATTGTATCAAGCAAGGTTATTGTCTGCTGCACTCTTGTTTCATAAACCCACTGCTGTTTATCACTAACAACGTTGTTAGCCTTTACACGACGGTAACTGCCCTGTAACAAGTATGCTCTGATCTCAAGTGATTCTTGATGTAAATACACTGGTTTAGACCAAGTTGAGATGGTGCTTTAGCCATTAGTGCTATCTCCCTAGGGCAGTGATGATGAATTAATGCTACAAGATTCTCCAATTCTTCTCCAGCCTTTCATCTTTTGCTATTTCTCTAATGCCTTCTTGAGAGCAATGGAAATAATAAGAGAGGGAAAGACTGCTAGATGAACAGGACGAGAAAGGGACAAAAGATTAGTGTTGTAAGATCAAGTCAATAAATATTGTCCCTGGCTTTTTTTCTTTTAAACTTCAAGGATTACAAATTTGGCATTGATGCAGGTAAGCCTATCCTCTGAGCTTATTTTTTGTCAGAAATAGTCATATATAGTTATGTTCACCTCTTTACTTCACTTTTGGATATGAAAAAGTACCGGAATTCAGTAGTCTTTATCTGTTAGTCTTCAGCTGACTCAAGAGAAAACAAAGCCCACCACTCATATTTGCTCTGCGAGAAAAACAACAATATCCAGCTTTGTAACAGAATGTAACTTTTCCTTACCGGAAGAATTATCTATTGGCTAAATGTGCCCACAATTCAGTAACTTAATACCCTCTGAGCATCTAAGTGCTGATGCAAACCCAAGTATTTGACCCTGTACCTTCTCTATACAGCACTCCCTATTAAAAACTGGATCAAGGAACGTTTAGGGGCAACACTGCTGAGCTTCTCTAGTGGCTGATCCTCATTATGTGGTCTTTAACAAGAAAGGCAAGGATAGCTCAGTGTTATGCTCCAGTTTCCTGAAGGAAGGTAAGGAACGTGCAGTGTAAGTTCTGTAAATAGGCCAATCCCTTCACCAGTATTTTCTGATAAAATCACAAACTCACCAACCCAGATTTTGTCATTAAACAACCATGAAAGAGCAAAGAAGCTTTAATCTGCAGAAACGCCAATGATTAAAACAGAGGTAAAACATCCAACCTCTCCTCTGGAACAGGTCTATTTTTGATATCAGTATTTGTTAGGCCAGTTGACATAAACCTGCACTGTATAAGTAATGAGATGTGCATATTGTGTCATGATGCCATTTGGGCAACACAGACTTTGTGCCGTTTGTGGGCCACATGAAAGAGCTTTGCAACCTATAGGTGGCTGATAAACAATGTAGACCAGCTTCTTGAAGACTGGCTGCAACTCCAGTAACAAGCCGAATTTTGTCACGTGTTGGGGCTTTTTTCAGTTGCAGGAGACAGAAATAAACACTGTTTTCTGAGAGGCAGACTAGACATGACAGCTGCGATAACAACCAGTGTAATTTTAGGTCACATATGCAAAGAGTTAATGTCACAGAGCCAAGATGCCCACACCTGTTGGACAACCAGCTCTGACCATGGACAGCTCATGCACATGCTCCCATCCCTGTCTCTCAGCATCAAGGACACCCACCATGGCGCTAGGGAGGCAAGGGGTCACCACATCCACCGGTTTCTCCTGCTCTTCTACTCAGTATGGATTTCAAATGAGAGAGGCATCATCTATAGACTCCTCATCTTTACTGACAGCTCCTCTCCACACAACAGCCCAAGAATAATGGGATCTGCCAACATCCCACTTCGCTCCTGTACAGTGCCTAACTGTGGATAATTCAGCCATACCAACCACAGTCCAAGAAGCTTTTCTGCACTTATTCTATTATATAGCAACACATCCTGTTTCCAGGACTTCACTTCTCACTAGGGGTAGGTAAGAGCATGGGTAGTATGTGAGTGATGGGCATGACCATAAACATAAATCACCAGGTTACCAGTGCATAGGCTTTAAAGGGTTTTGTTTAAATCACAGGATTTTGCATTGCTATAAATGACAGGAGTCAGAAACCTGGATCAATCCAAATGTTTTCCTCTAGAGTGTAGATATGATTTCTAAGAGTTCTGTCATGTTTGCTAGTGGCACTTTTCCTTTGTTTTGCATGCGTTACGCTTCTATTCTGTAGAGTACGGCAAACCTCAGACAGCCTGTTTGCAGGGTCATAATATGTCCACACATACATGTCTTTGAAACAAACTTGAATTATAGCTTAGCAAAAGGCCAACAAACTGGCTCTCTAATTTGGAGTGGAAAGCACTGTGTGACTTCTGCTCCACTGTGTGAACACCAACCTATAGTTCACAAACCTGGACTGCCAGGTTGCAACAAAGTCCAACTGTCAGCATTTTATTCTAAAAGAGCTCCACCATCCTAATTCAAATTATAACCATTTTCTGTTGCTTTTAGCTTTGCTGGGCATCTGTACCTGGCTTACTTTGTAAAAATGCATCACACTTGGCCTGCCTTTCACTCTTGCACTGAAGACAAATACAGATTTTCTTCTTATTATTATCATTTGCTTTATAATTTGACAGTGGGTCAGGGAAAGAACTTTTGGGTCAGGAAGCTGAAGAAGCTAAAATGAAAATATGTACACAGAAGCCAGTGAAGTCCCATAGCTCCCCAGCTGCAAGAGCCTATCTAGAGATCTGTCTCCAGGGGTCAGTTCCCCTGGTATTCCTGAAGAGAACTGCGTTGTATGAGGTCTACTGAAGTGTGTCACTGGATGAGACCAGTTCTGCCATGTAGACTGGAGGAGCATATTCCTTGCATACGAGGGAGATGGGAGGCCCAAGCTGGGCTCTTCTACAAACTAAGGAGATGGAGACAGCAAGTGCTCATATTCTGGCTATGACACAAATAGTATTTACTTGTCTAATGCCCAGGAGACATTTTATCCCTTTGACCGATTGCATAACCAGAGCCCAGTTACATATCAGTAGATCTCTAGTTCAACTTAGCTCCTGCTGATGAAAGCTGCTGCAGCAAACTGTCTGGAGGTTGCTTAATAAATAAAAAAGGCTTCTCATGCGCAGAAGACATTATGGATTTCCTACCAGCCTTCATCCCTCTCCTCATTCTTGTAATTTCTCTTCACCCTGAGGACGACACTGTTGTTAGTAAAATGTAAGAAGTATTACATAGATGAAGTGACAATTAATTTGGAGGTGTGACATTTATTATCAGTTCACTCTCTTATTAATGCATCGCCTTTCGAAGGTACCTTGCCCTCTAGGGTACTAATGGCACTTCCTCCAGAGTGAATTGCTTTAGCACTTGAGCTAATGCTTCTTGCTTATACTTACTGCTGCTATCACAGCAAAACAAGAACCAGAATTGACTTGCTGTTCACTATTTATCCAAATTCTACCACCACACTTTCCCACACACAAAATGTGTTTCACATTTCCCCTTCTTCCCCCACTATTTCTACATCTGGAAGACTGCTTGCTCCAGTTCAAGAATTTTGTCTGTACACAGCAAAGCTGCAATTCAATCCCTGTGGAAATGCTTAGCTAGACCTTCATTTCTTCTTGCATGTCTTCCTTTATACTCTGCTATTTAGGACACTTATAATCTATATCTTTCTTAGTACCTTCAGTGTCCTTCAGACACTTGTGAATGAGACTCATACAACATGTTCAGTAAAGCACACTTCAAACACTTGCACATCAGAATTTTGCTTCTACCTTTTCAGCTGGGCAAGAAAAGGAAAATCTCCAGCACTGCCATTCATATCACACTTATTTTTCATCCCTGCCTGATCCTTCGTCTTGTCTCACATAGACTTTTTCTTTCACTCAGCACCCTCTTAGCATATCGGAGACAGAATTGCCACCATTGCAAATTCTTCAGCTTGCACTTCCTTGCATTTCAAGATACCCATTGAAAGCACCCCTCGCTTCAACCTTGTCTACAATTCATGATAAACAATGGCATGGAAAAAAGAAAGACTCACAGGTATTGCTTAATTCCTCTAAGTGTTTGAGTTGGGATGGGAGATACTTACAAATCAAGGATATCATCCTAGAAACAAATGTGAAAAGAGACTTAAGAATTAACATTTTTTTACAAGTACTAGTTTACTGAAACGAGACTCTAGGTTTATTCAGACAAGATCTGAACTCGTGTGTTCTCCAAACTGGATGCATTTAGGAATTCCCCAAGTAGTCTGACCTGTTAATTTGTCTTCGAGAGTTTCTGTTTCTTATGGTTCAAAATTTACAATTTTAGTAGGACTCTGCCTACTTATCCCACCCTTTCCAAGACAATCCAGACAGAATACACGGGCTTTGCCTAGATTCCACCTGTAACTCTTGGAGAAATGGATAATTAAGTGCCTCATCATTAGAAGCATTACTCAAAACCAGACAGATCCTGAAAAATTGACTGAAATTAGTTCCACATAAATTACTGCATGGAAAATAACAAGAGAGTAATTAGTGCTTTTCAGTTGAAATATTTTTTTTATCTCTGACTCTCCAGAAAGCATTTCTAATACAATGCACCAGCAAAACAAGGTACCAGTGTAAGCAGTGGATCTGGTAAAGGGGAGATGTCTCAGAACCACTGGAAAATTGTGGGAGGGAATTGAGCCATTGGTGAGGATGGAGGCACAAGAGGAGAACTGCATAGGGTCAAGGACAGACAAGAAACCTGTGCTAAACAATGAGGCTGAGATACAGCATTTGAACAAGCAGAGAAAGGAAGTACACAACAGAGGTAACTGTAGACCAGGCTCCTCTCAAGCTAATGAACACCACAGGTTTGAGGAGAACAGCTAACACACGGAAACAACCAGTTTCCTTCCCTGAGATTGCTGTAACATACAGGATTACCTTTAGCTACCTATTTAATATAACCTCAAGGTTCAGTTTTGCTGAGTCTTTAAAATCCCACCTTTGGTAGGTATTTAGCAGATTTCTTACCACACACTGCATATATTAAGTTGTAGGTGACCCAAAACCCAGCTTCAAACCCTAATGGCTTGTTCTAATTCCACTTCATTCATCCATCTTCCAGACTGTTTGTCCCCATTTCCTTTGACTGACAAAGTAGCTTCCAGTCTACTCAAGCCCAGCCCTGCCTGAGGCCCCACAGTGTCCCCCTTTCTTATCTGCCTGAACCAAGAGATGAGGAGGAGGGAATGGCCAACGAACTACTCTTTAGATGGAAAACTGTGTAACAGAACAAACATATCATTTTTCTCAACAACATGCATAACTTGCACATTTGTTTCTCTAGATAAAAAAACCCAAACAATCCAGCCCAAACAAATTCTAAAGTGAAATACTTTTAAACTACCTGCCTTTTTCTCCCAAACTGGCATCGCTGTTTGAAAATTTAACTAAATCTGACTACAAAAAACCCACAAAAATATTCTTTTCTGTCACGGCGAATAGCTCGTCTCCTCATCCTAGTAAGTCTTCACTTTTCATTGTTTGTGTTTTGGGACACGAAAGAAAAAAACCACAAGCTTGCAAGATCTTCAAGTTCCATTTCACTTTCTGCTCCCTGCCTTTAGTGTCTCTACTAATGGATAAGCAGAAGCCAGCAAACACAGCAAAAAAACCCAAACAACACACACAGGTAGTCAGGCACCTACAAAGAAGCTATACATGTACTTTTACACTTTCATATAATGCCTTTCTGAGATAGGCTTAAATATTACCTAGCTTCATTCTGAACGGTACCTGTGTATAGCAGCTATGCGTACATAGAATAAATTTACTGTACAAATACACATACACCCCTTCATCTTACACGCCTTTTCACATCTCTCCTTTCCTCATTATGCGGATGCACCTAGACACTCTTCCAGCAGCTTCACTATAGAAGCCAAACTATGACTTCATATTTCTAGATCATCACTGTGAGTGTTCAGACCTTTATAGCAAACATAATGTGCTAAAGCAAAAACAATAAAAAGACCAGTGCCTGAGCACACAGTTTGCACCTTAAGCCAAAGCGCTGTGCCTACCAGAGCATGAGAGGGAGAAAACCTCACATGATTTTACGTATGTCTGCACTCTGTCTGATCTCGTGTTTAAGAAATGTTTGTTCTCTGTTCAGAGGTCTGGAACCCTTTGCAGACACTACTAAGAGGGGGACTACCCTCTTCAAAGGAGGGACCCAAAATGAAGCAAGGTTCAGCAACTGACGGCCCGGTGTGACCCAACCCAAACCAGCTCACCCTGCCGGCATGTCCTCCCCGCTGCGCTTGTTCCCTTTGCCCTTGGAATGCTATCACTTATTATCACGCTGACTTCTCCAGATGGGGCATTTTGGCTATTGATCTGATAAATAAACAGCCTGCTCGCTCGATCAAAATGTTATTTTGCATTTCAATTACTGTTCGCTAATGCAACCTTCATCCCGCCAAGAGTGCTGCTGGCAATGACACTCGACCTGGCACAGGCGTTTGCAAGCAAATTCGGCAGCGCCTGCTGCAAGCACCTAACGGGATTACCAACCTCCATTAGATGCATAGAAAGAGAAGGAGATGGACAGACAGTACTGGGCTGAAGGGGAACAGATATGTGCAGAACAGAAGGCGTGAGCAACAGGACAAGGGGTAGGGATAGGCAGAAGCACAAATCCATTTACAACGCAGCTTTGTTGAATATTTTGACAATGGGAGGTCTTGGAAGCTAAAGACATCCTCTCCAGTGGACAATCCTGACAGCTCACAGCAGATAGACTGAGCTCACTGTGTGTGAGCTATGCAAGAGTTCAGAGCAATGGGAAATGGAAATCAATGTCTGGACAAGGCAGCACCGATCCCTGCAAACCCACCAGGGCAAATAGGGTCATTTCTAAAGCAAGTTCTGGAGCCTAGCTCCACTGGAGCTCACTAGATCCTAGAGCTGCATGCAGGATGCTGTGTGTAAACCAGCAGGGCAGACACCCTCTTAGACCTTGCTGGATTCTTCAGTATGGTGGGAAATGCGACTGTCTTTGGAGAATCTGGTGGTGATATGGCAAGAAAGGGGCACCCAGAGGTGTTGCTAAGAGATGGATCTTTGGCAAGTGCTGGTCTCTATTAATTCAGCACTCTGCTTACGTCCTTTGCCAAACCCCCAAACTGATTTCACTCAAACCCTCTCTACAACAGAAAACACATCACAAATAGCAAGTCAGAGAGCAGCCACTGACAGTGAGGTCACTCGTGATCACAGTTATGAAACAACTTCCCAAGCTCTTCTGATCACAGGATGTACTTCCAGATGGCTGGTTTTGTACCAGACTCCTACTACATGATGCAGAATGCACCTTAGTCTCTTCTCTTTCCTACCTAAATCCCTAAATTAAATGTAACGTGTTACAAAATGACACACCTATATATCACGTCATGCAAATAGTGGTCAGGACTTTCACTACCACATGCAATGTGTCTGTGTTGGACTTTATCTCCCAGGTGGGATAATTCTTTTATATTAATATTAACTAACAAAATTTAATTTATATGAAATAGTCAAGAAAATTCATTTTTCCCAATTTCCAGAGATCCTTTGACAAACGTTTTTCACTAGACCTGGACAAATTTCCCTCATTTCGTTACCAGACAGCCTCCAAACTGAAACTGCCAGTCATCCATGAGTTAAAAATAAACAAACCCGTGTAACACTCTGACATTATATAAACAAAATGCTAAGTATAACACACTGAATGAGATCAATGTGATGCATAAAGACAGGATCTATAACTCCACACATTCACACTTCATCTGCTCTGTGTGCCCAGCCTCCCAGTTCCCTCTGCCCTTGGAAAACTAAGCCTGTGTCCCACAACCACCTCTCTCTGGCCAGGTCGATGCTGCAGGCCGTGCTCTTCCAGATCCGATTCTGTACACATCTTTTCTCTGAGCATGCTCTTGGGAGTAGAGTTTCTGGGAACCAATCTACACCTAGATCACATCTCTCCCCAACCAGTAGGCATCCATGCTGCCAACACAGCCTAAGGACCCATATGCATGTTATGGCTCCTAGTCACTTGCTCTGTACCTGTGACGTGGCAGTGAAGCACAGTGTACTGGGCCCTTAAAATGTGGCCAAAGCGTCTCAAAGGAATTCCAGACTCAACGCTAATCTTCTCACAGACTTCTGCTTCCCCAACAGAAAAGCAGGAACATGGTGCTGAATGACCTACCTGTCTCTCAGGAACATTGTAACAGTTAATCAGCAACTAGGAGTGAAAGAACATGCAGATGACTGTGTTAAACGGACCGATGGACAGATAAACCCTGTTGCTCACATGATGGCCTCCGCTCCAGATTACCACCGCAGCTCAGAGATTTGCCTGTGTAAGTAGTGTGAATAGTTAAGTGCTTTCCTGCATGCAAGCCAGCCAGAGGAATAAAACATTGGCCTCACAAATCTGTGTTATACTGACTGATTCTGACCTTCTCCTACATCTGACTGTACTTTAAGCCCAGTCTCCTCTGACCCAGTCTGAACAATAACCTTACCTCTAATACTGCCTAATCCTATCTCCCTAGGTGCTATTTCACACACCAACTGGCTCCTGACCCCACCTCCACACAACCCACTTTTCCATTCTCCTTTGCAGTTACACTTCAAGTTTTTCATCAAAAAGTCACTTTGTTAAAAAACACTATTCTGTTTCATTACAGAACTAAGTCAATTTTGCCAGTGTTTTGTATTGAGAAATTTCCAGAACAACCCTAAAGAAAAGGAGATGTTTAATTTTGCTTTGTTCCTAGCATGTTGTTTAGCCTGTCATGTTCTGCTTCATGTGTTCTTTGACTGACCGATCACTCACTGTCTCAAGAGCATAAAGAAATAAAGCATTGGAAGTTTCCTCAAAATCAACTTTATTGGAATTTCCACTCTGCTTAAAATTTCAGGTTGCAGCAGGATTTGAGATGAAATAACATTTTGAAATAACAAATATTCTGTCAAACAAAATTCTAATTTTCTGTCAAACAAAACTCTAATTTTCATGCAGCTACAGTACTTTTACCTTCCCTCTGCTTGTATTTCACTCAGCAGGTCTCTTTTCTCTATATGCATTCAGAAACATGTATGTTCTAATGAACACAGAAATGTTTTGACACTTCATACCATCTTCTTTAGCCAGGCAGCAAAGAGAGACAGATACTGGTAAAAAAACTACATTTAAATCCTTTGAAAAGGTGGAAATCTATGTAAAAGTTCTGAAAATTCAAAAGTACCATGGAAGCTATGTAATCAACTCATATAAAATGGTCATCCTGATGACCAGGATGATTATCCTGCAGCAAAAATCAGTCCCTCTATTTTGAAAGTTGAGTGCTGTTGCAGAAATCCAGCTCCTCTCTTCCACTTGGTGCCATTTAAGCTTTACCCCATTCCTTCTGCATCACAATGAAATCACTGCTGGCATGTGATCAGAAGCTCTGAAACCCTGGCTCCCTATCAACTTTCAAAAATTGACCTGGACATTTTAACCACTTTGATGAGAGCTTGAATGAAACTTCTTTCTCATTCACTCATGGCAGGGAGTGCTACTTCTTAGCACCTCTGAGAGACAAAACTCAATGCTTCATTTTACAACCTGCTACGGAAAAACTGTTGGATTTGTGTATAAGTATCTTACCTGACAACTGAAGCCTACCCAGCATTTTGTAGCTAGAGTAGAAATAAATCACAAGGAGTTGGGATAGTATCCTATCTCATTTAAGCTGTGATGCAAACACTATTGAAATTAAATCATAATTTCTACAGATCTAAACAGGAACTGAACCTCGGGATCTGAAGAATCATCTGAATGTTGAACACTGCAGCTATTCCATGCCCTTCACTGGATTTCTGGAGACGTGTCTTCTAGTGTTAAACTACTCCTTCAAACACACTGATTTCAAATGTTCTTGGGAAGGAAAGCAAGATGAACAAATCTTTCCTAAAAGAGGACTTTCTCAAAAATCGCCACTTATATAATTAAACACTCATCTGAGTAGTCACACTGCACAGATTGATGGCCCTACCCAACCATTGCAAATCATGACATACAGTGAATCCATTCACACATCTCCATTATCTTCAGGTGACATTCACTGGCCTGCACATCCCTTGGAAACCACTTTGCTGCCAGCTATGATAGGCTCGTCCACCCTGTGCACTTCACTCCAGAGAGAAAATCCATCAACAACAGGCTCCCTAAAAAGATCTCTCCAATAAGGATAATTCATTTTCTTGGAGTCACCCCAAGCGGATAAATAGCCCAAGGTCTAGGTGCCTCTGAAAACCATCCTGCTTCCAAAGAGGAGGTAAATGCCGCTCATGTTCAAGCAATTTTCTCACTTTCCACCTTCCCATCCTGGAAATAGCAAAACTATTTTCCTACTCTGTAGGAAAATCACTGCTCATCCCAGCTACACCCGAACTGCCTGTTCCAATTTCCCAAGATACTGGCTGCAGTGCTGCTCACCATTGGCATGCACAGCAAACTTGGTACAAAATAAGCTGGATCAGCAAGGGAGCCACCAAAACTGGATGGCAGCGCTGGGAGA
>WEIS01063802.1:0-13315 GCA_013389965.1 Todus mexicanus
GTGGCTAAAGCAGCGAGACAAGGTACTTACATTAACAGTTCCACCAGTCGTCGACACACTCCCGAGTCGATAACTGCCTGAATTTTCTCATTGGGGCCGTCTGATAAGTAGGAAAGTGCCCAGCACGCATCTGCCAGCAAGTCAGAGTCACTGTTGAATAACAATCGGGACAACACCGGCAGGCAGGGAGATACCTACAACGACAGGCAGCAGCCCAGAAGGTTAGTCACGTTCTGCCGAGGACCAGCACATCTGCACGCAAACTGCGTGGCTGTGCTGACCAGCGAGATAACTCTTGGATGTCCATCGTTTCCTCCCCCACAGCTGGAAGTTTCCTTGCTGCTTCACATACCTCGTAATCACAGCGTCTGAAGTTACCTCAACAGCTTTATTGCTAAACTAAAATGACATCCCTTCCTCTTGGACTAAGTCTGGGCTCCCAAGACAAGCGCTCCTGTGCACGCTACTGCTTGGAAGCTCCTTACGTGTCTTATGTAAGAGCACTGCTCCATTTCTTCCTCTTAATAACCCTAAATAGCTCAGTATTCAGAGCAGCAGCCAGCAACAGTTACATCTCTGAATGCTTCCGTCATCTCTAAGTGGTTTTCCATTCCCACTCAATTCAGATTTCATCCCTCACCACAGGCTTCCCGGCTTCAACACGTGAGCTTTCATTTTAAAAAGTGAAACACATTGACCTTAAAACATTTTGGTTCAACCAAAGAAGGTTGAGACACTTGAAAGACCAGCAGAACCTTTTGTTAGTGCCAGGAGGGAGAAGAAAGCTGCCACATAGATACAGGAGCCCTCTTTCACAGCATTTAGAAGTCTCAGAATCAAGTTTTTAGTCACAACTTGAGTGAAGTCTCAGAATTTCCAAGTTTGTAACAAAAGGCTTTAGCAAAGCCCACAGGGTATGCTACCTTCCATTATTTCAGGGGTCCAGCTGCCAACAGTGCCAGGTAGAAAATTAAGCAGGCACTCAAACAACTGCTGAACAGTAGAGATTAACCTCAGCGGGAAGAACCTCACCCTGTTCCTACCTGGAAGGACTTGCAGAAGCCCAACAGCCAAAAACAATTTAGACAAACTTCTTCACTGGGTGTCTCCCCATCACCTGCCTGCCAACAAGGCATTTATCCTCACCTTATCGAATTCTGGTGGTGGACTCTTCCCTCTGCACAAGTTTGACAAGGCCCAGACCGCGTTTCGTGTCATCGTCAACCTGGTGGACTTGGTGAGGAGCCTAAAGAGACAAAACCACAGATTATAATCCTTGATGGGGAAGCCAGCAAGGGAATCAAAGGAAAATAAACTAGTACAATCCGAAGGAAGTCAA
The DNA here is from genome assembly GCA_013389965.1 of Todus mexicanus. Lineage (NCBI taxonomy): Eukaryota > Metazoa > Chordata > Aves > Coraciiformes > Todidae > Todus > Todus mexicanus. Next base: position 1,340 of record WEIS01063802.1, read on the forward strand.
ACCACTGCTGCACTTGCTGTAGCTCAAGCCATGCTGCTTGTCACTTCAGCCTCTCACTAAGCAAGAAAAGAAGTGACAAGCCACTATTTCTCAGGATAAATAGCTATTATTCCTAACAAGGTCAAGTGATGTGGGCCAGGAAGGCAAGTTCCACAGCAGACAAGTTGCAGAAGGAAGGGCAAGTTAGTGGAATGCAGTTCCAAGTTCAAAGTCAGCCCAGGGAGACACTCACAGCCCTGCCTGAGGTCAGACGGTGCTCACTAGAGGCTGAGCCAAGCTGCTGCCTCTCAGCTCTAAGGAGGACAGCGAGTCCCGTGTGCTGAGGACTCGGTCAGCAATCCCCACTGACAGGTGACCCGCAGAAGCAGCATAACAAGCCAAGTGACTTGTGACAAACCATTCGTTTGCCAGGGACGGGATAAAGCCAAGATTAATTCCTTCCAGAGCAGTGAGAGCAGATGCCTGGCAGGGAGATCTCCTGACTCCGGTGGGTGTGCGCCACACCTCGGAGCTGCAGAGGCAAGGTAGTGGCCAGAGACCTGCTCCCCTTCCTCAGTCCTAGAGGAGCCCGCTCAGACAAGCGCCTGAAATCCACAGCACAAGCACAGAGCAGGCGGCTGGAGGGACACAGAGCGACACAGCAAGACCTGGGCCTTCAGAGAGACAAGCACGCTGCGACAGCGCCCGCTGCAGATCCAGAGCGGGGTAGGGGTTTGTGAGAAGGCATGTTAGCTACCAAGTCCCACTCTGATTATCAGATACTTGTCTGAACTGCTGTTGATCTGGTACCAATGGTTTGAGTCCCAGTGAACACCACCAATCACACAGCGCCAGGGAATCTCTTCGCCCAGCTCAGATATTGCTCTGCTGTAGCACAACGGGACTTCAAGAAGTGCGTTGGCAAGTACTCATGGCTACTCACATTAATAAGGGAGGAAGGATAGCGCAGTTAAGGACATAATCTCTACACACAGAACTGTCTCCAGCAACGTTCCCCAAGGCCCAGACAGCCTGAAAGGAAAGAGCAACAGTTTTAGCATCCGCGCGCTTTCTGAACAGAGGAAGAGAAGGGTAGCATGCTCAGAAAGCATCTTCCTATAATTTCGGGCAAATGACACTTCAATTTGTGTCTGGAGGCAGTTGTTAAGACACTGGTCTCTCACTTTAAACACTGTTTTAACCATGTGCAATCCACCCTGGCTCTCTCCCTAATCCCAAAGTAAGATGTGAACCTTACCTGTTCTTGAACGTCCTCAAAGTCAGAGTTCAACAGCTCGATAAAGATGGGAACTGCCCCAGCCTCGATCACTGTTTTTGTTTGTTGGGAAGTTCCTGATGCAATATTCGTCAGTGCCCACGCTGCTTCAAACTGAAACGAGCAAAGAAGTGACAAAAGCGTAAGTAAAAGAATCCTGACTTGACAAAATATTCGCTGTTAAGTTTTTGGCTAGCATTCCTTCAACTTCTACTGCAAAGCCTGCAAGAGAAAGCAAGCGCATCGCAACAGGACACCTCGATACTCAAAGGACTTAATTTTCCTGGGTGATAAAAGAGCTAAATCCGCTAAATGCCTTCTCACGAGGTTAGAGCTTCTCAGAGGATTAGCAAGTGAAGGCACCACCATCAGTCACGCCACATCATTTCACCTATACAACTATTTTCCAGGAAGAAAAGCAAAGACAGAGCATAAATCCATGTGGGGTAGAAAGTTTTCTGTATCTAGCCCACCCTCCCATCTGGCTAACTGCACAAAGGCGCCTTGAGCTCAAGTGAAGCTGAGCAGCAAGTTTCCTGCTTTTGCCACTCACGCTTTGGTTTAAAAACCAGATCTCCATTCAGCTCCTGCCAGTGAGCCCCTGTGACACGCAGCCTTGGGCCAGAGGGCAGGAGGAAAGATGAAAGCGGTCATCAACTCAGATCCAATTCCATGTAAGGAAGTATCTTTAACCCCTACCAAGTAACTAGAGTTATTACCAAGCTGGAAGGAATCTCAAGAAGCCATCCAGTCCATCCCTCTGCCCCACGGGAGGATCAGCGCCACCCAACCCATTTATGACAGACTCGCAGCGTCTACTTAAAAGCCTCCAATAATGGAGGTTTTATCCTCACCCAATTTCTTCCCACACATTTATTCGGTGGCTCCACCAGCTCCTATCAGACCCAGGAAGGCCAAATTCTCTTCCGCCGCAGCTGAACGATGTTATTTCATCACTTTTCCCTGATAGCACCTGCTAAGCTGTGAAGGTTAAACAGCAACACGCCAGGAGGAATTCCTGACACAATCTCCTTTACCTGTAGTGTGCAATTTTCACTTCTTTTCAGGAACTCAACAAATCTGTCCACCACTCCCTGAGTGTTTATCACTTCGTCTATGGGAGGATTCGGCTCTGAAAGAGCAAGGCAGTGTCAAAAGAGCGCAGAGGTCTAGCTCAGGGCAATAACACACAGGAACTGTTACTGAATTGTTAATTGGAGGAGCTCGAGCTGTACTGAACTGGCAGGACAACTCTCCAGAATCGCTTCTAAACAATTCACACAACCGTAAATCGTTAGCAATGTACTAGATTAGCAAGTTTCTACATTATAACTTTCTTCCCCCAAGCTCCAAGGTGCTGGGTTTGTGTACAGCCATACACGTGCACCAACGCTCACGAACAAGAGGCTCTGTCAGACCCCGCGGCAGGGATGAGAGGAGTTATTTTTACCTTTGGAGAGTAATTTCCTGAATTTCTGTGTGGTCGCTAGCTGTAGATCAGGGTCATCTGAGAAAAGCATCTCTACCATCTCTCTTGTGATCACTCCCTCCTGAAAAGATGCAAAGGAGACAGTAAAATGAGTTCGTTTCGCACTCAGATTGTTTCAGGCATCACTCACGACAGCTTGCCATGATTTTGTGCTTAGCTAGTAACCCAACGATTCACAATTTGAGATCCCAGCACACCAGTGCCAGACTCTGCCAGCTCACTGTAGTAACTTTTCTCACTTCTGAGTATGTTGCAGAACAAAACCTTTGAGGTTTGCCAGCTCCGTGCAGCCCACAGCATTAAATCTATCCGAAGGCACAACTGCAACAAGGAAAGGCGCCTTACCCCACACGTTGTGGAACTAACGTAGGAGTCCACAAGGAGACTATCGAACATGGAGGCATCTTCATTGATCAACTCCACATTTCTTCTTTTAAAGAGCTGTTGGGGAACAAAACAGGCATCATTATTAGAAAGCAACGATGAACAGCCTCCGTGACTAGATGTTCTTGTTCCTCAAAGCAGGTATCGTCTGAATGCAACCTGGGCAGAGAAGCAGACATTAGAAACAGCTCTGCAGACGAGTTTGGCACACAAGCCCCAACACCAAAACACGCCAAGTCTTGCCCTCGATATGCAAATACCCAAGTCACTGAGACACTGGTAAGAACAGAATCTGACCTAACACGCCAGGGAAACCGGGGAGAAGGTGGCTTGTAGCTGGCACACTAAGAGAACAAACCTTTAGCCTGAGCCACATACATCACCTGGGAATCACCTCTGACTTTCATAGACCTCCAAGAGAAAAAAACAAACCAGCTCAGAATTAAGAAATACGTGCAGTTCATACTTTCACCTGCTCTTCCTGCTTCTTGAGGAAATAACTCAATTCACTAGCCAAAAACACCATACAAAAAAACACCTTAAAAGCAAGGATCTGTGAACAAAAAACCTCTGGACAAAGTGCTTTAAAAGCTCTCGATGTGAGCTCTCGATGTGAGCTACGCTCTGTACAAGGTACGAAAGAAAAGAGAAAAGCAAGATGTCGGTTACAATAGGGGAAAAAAAAAATAAGAGGACTGCCAACGAACCTTAGCGCACAGATCCTTGAAGATTCCCGTTTGGCAGCAGCACAATCCTGGCTGGGTTAAGGCTGTACACAAGCTACTCAAGGTGACAGTTACCTGTTGCTCTCGTTTCTGTTTGCGCAGTTGAATCCCTTCCTCTTCTCTTCTCCGGCGCATTTCCTCAGGATTTAGGGCTTTGTTCTTGTAACTCTTCATTCGATAGTTATCCTTCGCAGGACTCGCCATGGTTTCTGTGAAGAGGGGAAAAAAACCACAAGCCATCTGCCTCTGATTTCTTGCCACATTCTGCTCCTTTAGCCACACGTCCTCTCCAACAAGGCAGCCCCTGCACATGAGGAAGCCTGGAAAAGCCAGACTGAACCAGGCTTATTTGCAAGAGTTGGTCTCTAAGGCTGAAGTAGAAGCTTTGAGCTAAACTGTGATCTGAGCACAGTTTGTGTGATAGGTTGTTATGGCAAGAGTGTTACGAAGCTCTTAGGAAGCATAAATTCACTGTTCCCAACAGAACCTGGACCCAGCTTCACAACATTGAGCACCTTACCCACATGAACGGCTTCTCCTCAAACAGCTTCGCTGTCCTCAAGGAGGAACATAACTAATTCTACTTTGGTCTTCAGCAGAAATTACTTCCCTTGTATCATCACGGCATAAAAAACACCTTGACTTTTCTTCCCCAGATTGAGAGGTCCGCTGTGTATGCAAGGCAAAAACCCAGTGGAACCCCCAGCAAACTAAGGCCTTGATTTCACAGTAACAATCAAAAGCAGAGCTGTACCAGCCTCGTTCATCCCACCAGGTTACTGCCAGCGTTCAGTACCTGACCTACTTATTCTGCTGCTTCACCTCTGACTAACGCAGCACTTCAAACCTGATTACTTGTGCATTTGCCTCCTAGTCAGAGAAGAGACACTCCACTCTCCGCCACAGTTAAAGGCACCCAAGGCCAGGCAGGGTACTGATTCCTCGCTGCATCCAGTTGTACCCCACTGCTGCAACCACGGCAGCTCCTTCCTGCAGCTTTCCAAACTCTCTCCCATTGACAATCCTGATTATTTCTGTAATGTCTGTGTCTTTCTTAGGGTAGGAAGGAAACAATCATGATACACAATGTCAATTATCCCTGAAACCAACTCACCCCAGAAGTCTGCTGGACACCAGTATCTTTGTTTTCTCCCAACAGCTAAGGGCAGGTGGAGAAAGCGTCCCATGAAAGTTTGTGGCGTTGCCTCCTCACCTCTTGTCTGTCGAGCTTGAAGCGCTCCTCAGCCAACTGCTTACAGAAAATTTCGGTCCCACTTATCAACCGCCTCCAGCCATTCTGGAGCCTTTCCAAGATCAGCTGGAGAAGTTTCAGACCTCAATGCCCTCCTGCTAGGAAACCCCGCAGCTAAGCCAAGAGAAGAGATATACAACATACGAATATCCAAAGTTCCACTGCTGGGGGAAGCAAAAACAACTGGAAGCAGCCCTGACCTGGCACCATCCAGAGCTCTGAAACTGCTCTGAAGCTCAGCGACCAACAGCTGCACCCAGAGACAACAGCAGGGCTTGAAGTGGTGCAACATGATGGGTTCCGAGTTTGCTGGTACCTCTGAAGCTAAAAAGAAGCCACCAACCACAACTTATCGTCCGTAAAAGCAGCATCCAGAGCCAGATTTGAGCCTCAGTAAATTTTCAGGTCACCTTCTCTACACCAAGAATAGGGGGAAGGATTTTATTATTTTTGACCCAAAAGCAGCTAATTCAGAAGACAGAAGATTTGAAGAAAATAATCTACAGGTTTTAGGAGTTTATAGCTGACCTTAAGAGAAAGCAAAATCTCCAATTAAAATGTAATTTTTAAGAAAATGGAGGAGGAAAAAGTGATTAAGTGACTTAGTGCTACTCGCAGGGTTACCAGCCCATGAGTCATAAATAGCCAAGCGACACATGACAGCTCAGTTGCCTCCAAACTTGCACAACCCCACTTGGCTGGGCACACCCCAGACCCTATTCTGTGCGTCCAAAAAACAGCCAGAGACTCTTGGCCATGCTGCAAGGTCTCAGAGCACACCCAGCGCCTTGTAGTTTGAGGCTCTTTATTTCCAGAGCATCAACACCGTTAATATTTTAGGGAAACCCCCGAAGACAACCAGTCCCTCAAGAGCGATTTTCTACGTTGGTTGTGTCACATCCCTGGGCAACAGTCTCTGGCACTTAATTTCCTATTTTCTCTTGCACACCTTTACCTCTTCTGATGATTTCCCATGACTTTCTCCAGCCCGCCCTCTGCATCAAAGACTTCAACGACTTCAATGTTTGTTACCTTACACCCCATTTCCATGGCAAATGCAGGATTACGACCTCACGGCGAGCTCAGCAGATGCTGCAGGCACCACTGAGCGCAGCAAGCCCCTGCACAGGAACCGAACCAGTCAGGCACATACAGATCCTTTACTTGTAGTGTTTCAGTATCCAGGGCATCCGTGAGTCAAGCTTCAGCAGCCTTAACTATTAATTCCAGTTCTCTCGGTGCAAATATCCACAGAATAATCCCAGCAAATCAGACCTGGAACATCCCAGGCTGGGGAGAGCAACTGCCTGCTCACAGGGGAGATACTCAAGCCACAGATTTTTCACTTTGCGCCTCAACATCGTCACTCTGAAGAGTTTTATCTTGTACAAAAAAGCTCTCACCTGCAGAGCAGCAAAGGAAGCTTCGCTAGAGCAAGTTTCTTTAACAGCTCTCAAGTTTTAGCTGCTGCATTTAAGTCGCCGCCTCGACCTCTATGAAATGTCCTCGCAGGGCAGCACCTCACGCTGCACCTCTCCTAGGAACGGGTTCTCTTCAAGAACCAGCGAAGCCCTGCCTGAAATGGAGATAACATCAGCTCACACCCTGGATTACCAAACCGTTCCGATGCCGCTCCAGCCAGAACTGCAGGGCTCCAGGCTTACCTGCGGCACTCCAAGGGAGCTGGGCAACAGGGCTCCTTCCTCCTACATCCCAGCAGCTCCCTCAGAGCAATTCGTGCCGCCCGCAGCTGCTCCGGGTACCCCTTCTTTGCCGAGGCCACACCAAACAGACTGCACCCCAGATAAACCGTTCTGGCAGTGCCTGCAGCCCGCTCACCGCTTATCTCTCCCCCAGAGCCACCCCCTGACCGTCCTCCTGGCAGGACAGGTACACGCACCCGTTTCTGTGATGGGGAAAGGCTGGAGGCACTCACACGTGGGTGCCCGGGGCATGGTGCTGTGAGCCCAGCTGAAAACCTGCTGAAGGAAGAGGATAAGGTGACTGCACGTCCTTTCCAGACATCTCAGCACTCAGCAATGCAAGAGGGATATGCAGGCGTTTGGATAATGTGGCCACACACCTCAATCCCAGCAGCAGCCCTTCACAAGAGGCACAAGACCATGTTTTCACCCCCAGAGCTGCTCGGGCAGCAAGCAAAGCTCAGCCCTGCACGCCTGTGTGGGAGCAGGATCGGCAGGCAAGGGCCAGAGCTTGCCCTGTTCTACTAGAATCTCAGCACAGCCTATGTTGTTAGAAAAGAAAGGGAAACGAGAACTAGGACAGAATTAGAATGAGGCAGCTCCTCCTCCAGTGGAAATGGTAACAGAGCTTCTCCAGAACCAGCAAAAGCCAGTCCAGCTACTTATGTTTCAGGCCCCTGATTACACTCCCTTCCCAGCCCTGTCACGTTCCTGCTGCAAAAGACAGTTCCTAGTTTTCTAGGAACCCGGTTCCCTCCAAATTCAGCATTCCCTGGACTACCCCAGAGCCATACAATCTCTGCCTCTCCCTTTTTCACTGGTCAGTTAGAATTGATGACTGGATTCCCTCTGAAGTTGCTGTTTCCTCGGCACAGCACCACCACTCCCGCTCAGCGCTCGCGGCGGGGCTCGGCGCGCATCGCCCTGACCTCAACCTCTGCACTGCACTTCAATCCCAGGGTCATTAACTGCCGCGCCAAGATTGTAACGGCTTCTTAATGTCACTGGAACAGAAACCCAACCTCGCTGCCTTCCAGATGACGCTCTTCCCAGTTCTCCGCATTACAAAAAGCATTTGCTTCCAACCTTTCTTTTTTTTTCCCCAGCTGCTGCAAGCCTCCACGCTGAGTCACCGCAGGGACTAAATCAGGACGGGGCTGCTGAGTCAGACCCAAGTGACAGAGCAGAGAAACAGTTACGCTGACACATCTGACAAGGCCTTTTCGGAGCCAAAATACCTGCTCACAAAGGTAATCTTTGTAAGGTTCTGTCACTGGGCACAGGACACGGAGCTACGGCAAAGCTTGGCCAGCCAGGATGGCTGATGGCCACACGTTCAGAGCGCTGAAGGGCAGAGAAATTATTCAAGTATAGATGAACACACTCGAACTCTATCAGCACTGATCTGCTGGTTACTGTGCACTGGGGACATTTCAAAGCTTCCCAGATGACTCCAAAGCCCCTTCCAATCTAAGTTTCCCCTATTATAGTCTATACTTGGCTGGTTCGAGTTAAATCCCTGCTAAATTTGACAAGTAGCAGCAAAACACTCGGTGAACTACTTCCACTTGAGGAGCTTTACTGACTGTAAGGATCCAGGAACAGGAGACGGTTGAAATAAACGGGTGTAGTAGTAGCAGTAGACATCAGAGCAGCGTAGATCACACAAAGGAACCTTTGGAAGAACAAGTTGGTGCCAGATCAGAGGTTTAAGAGTCTGGTTGTCTCCCCTGGCAATGTCAGAAATCAGACGTGATACTTGAGCTATCCCCGATTACCGGTACGAAGATGTTCCTTTAAAAACAACCTAAGCATCTGTGGGATTTTGGGATGTGTAAGAACATGCCAACCACCTCCTGAGGCTGCGCACACACACACACACACAGTGGGCAGAGGACATCAGGCCAGCTACTCAGTATCGCTTCATGACCCCATATTTCTCCAGACACTTCATAGCTGACAGCTGTCACTCAAAACCTCTGATACTTCTGCAGCCGCTCAGAAGAACATGCTGAGAGTGAAACCCTGGAAACTCGCCTCACCATTCCCGTACAGCACATCAGGTTGGAGCAGTTGCTTATGGCCAACAACTGGAAAGAAAACCTCTGAAGCGTTCACCACAACCAGCAGTGCTCACAGGGATTTTGTTCCTTCTGTCTCCTGCCTGCAAAGGGTTCCTTAACTTTGAGAGCGGACACAACAGCTCTAAATCCAGCTCCATAAGCATTTCACGGCACTCTACAGACACGTCTTCGGTCACTTCTCAGAGCTCAAGCACTCGCTTTACAACTCAGCATAAAAGTTCTTCCTAACAGAAGCTACAGACCCGTCAAGGACTCCAGAGGATTCTCTTCTGGAATAAAGTGTGCCCAGGACTTTTAATGTTTGCAACCGAAATCCTAAAGAGAAATGTAAATAGCTTGTACTTCAATGCAAATTAAATGGATTATAATACATCGGACTAGTTGAATTTCTTGCACACACGGTATGAAACGACAGCTCTGAACTCTACCAGAGATTAGCCAAGAACCGGTTCTTACGCTGAATGCGTCACTTCAATCATTTTGCAGTGAATATAAAGGAAGAATAAATAAATCCCTTCATTTGCTCCAAAGACAGAGGGAAAAGGCAGCTCGGCAGCTGTGCTTACAGAAGAGCTACATAAGCAATCCTGTCAAACACACAGCAACTCCAACCTTTTCCTCTCCGGCCCTGGAATTACCCCAGTGGTTGGTAAGCCCTGGAGAAGTGGCCAAGTTCTGTTGCCTCGTCACTCACTCTGGTTTGGTTTGCACCTTTTGCTGCTGCTTCCCCATTCTCACCCAGGTTGAACCTTTCCAAAGAGCCAGTTCTCTTCCAGAGCCGTCCCCTGACTGGGCTTGGAAAATGCTTATCCAGGCAGCTCCCGGGCTGGCCGGGGCCGCAGCCACCATTGGCTCGCTCCCTCCTGCTTTAGCTGCCGGCAGCCAGCGATGCGATATCACTGCTGGAATGTGCAACAGCTTCGCTGATGGTGCTGGCTGCAGAGGGGGAAGGGAAACGCAGAAATTCTCACTGGGGAGAACGAACAGTCCTACAGCAAACTCATCCCTCACTGAGGCAGCCTGGGAGTTGGATTCCTTTGAGGCTCCCCAGGCCCTGATGCGCAAAGAACCCACCTACTCCTCAGTACACGTTGATTTACGCTCTACCTCCTCCTGATCTTCTCAGCACCTCAAAAAGATCTGAAGTTTCGGGGCTTTAAGTCCTTTTCAACTTGATCTACATCTTCTGAGCCACTCGGGTTTCCCAAAGAGCCGCCGGATCCAGTGCAACTGTCACCTGAGGTCAGAGAGTTCTTAAAACAGGGATTAAACTCTTTGACTAAGTCAACTCCAATTCAACTCAGAGTTATGGGAGGTTAAAAACAACCAGAAACACCCCGAGACAATTCCAGAGGGCTATAAAATCCCAGCAAGCTCAACCTTCCCACCACACGTTTTGCTCCCGCAGCAAACACTAGTGTCTGATGGGATAAACAAATTTATCTGGACCTCGTTAGCACAGGAGCTTAAAGCTGAGAGGCTGAAGGAATCGGTACTTTCACTATCACCCTATCCTAATGACCGAGCTCCCCTTTACAAAGTTCATGTTTGCTCCCCTGAGCACGAGCAAACAAGGCAAACCAGCCAAAGAACTGGTTAAATTCATCACCCGCTGGAGTTTTATTAAGAACTGAGCGTTACACAGCGCTCCGAAGCCCTTCGGGTGGGACATCTGCATTAGGATAGCTCAGCTGCGGGGAGTATTAAACAGAGAGAGCCACCCGCAACCTGCATTGCTTATAAAGGTGGTTCAAACTCCTCCATCACGCTCTTTTCCCGCACAGTGACCACTGAGAGATTTATCTCATCCGCACTGACAAGCTGGGCAGGGCCAGCCGGGCTACGTTATGTTGGCACAACTGCTGAAGCCTTATTTCAGCAGCCAAGACCCTGCTGGGTTACGAGAATAACAAAGTGTCTAGTGGGATCTCCCTTGAGTTACGTCCTAAACTCTTACAACAAACCCCAGAATTGAAACGACCCAAAGATCAGAGACCTGTTGGACACCTTGACAGAGTCACAGAATGGCAGGGGGTGGAAGGGACCTCTAGAGATCGAGTCCAACCCCCCTGCCAGAGCAGGATCACCTAGAGTAGGTGACACAGCAACACATCCAGGCGGGTTCTGAACGCCTCCAGAGGAGGCTCCGCAACCTCTCTGGGCAGCCTGTTAATGCAGCTTCAATCGCAGGAGTCCCTTTCCCCCAGCACTGCCCCACAGCTTGGTGCCTGCAGCAGAAATAACCCCCAATACCCAAGAACTGGGATATCCCAGTATCACCCAGGTTGGAAAAGACCTCTAAGATCATTCAGTTCAACCTTTAACTCTAATCTTTATCACCCCTAAGACATCCCCCCAAGCACTTCATCTCTCTGCCCTTCAAACACTCCAAGGGATGGCGACTCACTCCCCTCCCTGGGCAGCCTGTGCCGATGCTGGGCAACTCTGTCAGAGAAAGAATCCTTTTTAATGTCCAGCCTAAACCTCCCCTGGTGGAGCTTCAGCCCATTCCCTCTTGTCCTGTCGTTATTGACCTGTGAGAAGAGACCAGCGCCTGCCTCTCTGCAAGGTCCTTCCAGAGTGTTGTAGAGAGCAATAAGATCTCCTCTTGAGACTAAAGAGCCCCAGTTCCCTCAGCCGCTCTCCACAGGGCCTGTTCTCAGGCCTTTCCCCAGCCTCGTTGCTCCTCTGCACCTCTCCAGCCTCTCAACGTCCTTCTTGGCCTGAGGTGCCCCAGCTGAACCCAGCACTCGAGGCGGGGTCTCCCCAACACCGAGCCACGGGGGATGGATGATCCCTTCCCTAGCCCTGCTCTCAACACCATTTCTAACACAGCCCAGGATCCCGTTCGCCTTTCGGCCCCCCGGCCAGACAGCATTTAACAACGCCTCGCCCCCACAGCCCGGACTGGCCATCCCCGAGCCGTCATTAGCGACAAACTCGAAGTGTATGCCCAGTGACCAACCCCCTCCCAGGCCCTGCGGACTGAGCCCGGCCCCTGCCCCGAGAAACCCCCTCAGGAGGGGCGGCCTCGGCCTCAGCCCCGGCTCCGCAGGCCCTGCCGGGGCCCAGCTCGGCGGTGGC
>WEIS01063802.1:22776-32808 GCA_013389965.1 Todus mexicanus
CTGTAGGAGCGCTGAAAGCTTTAAACTCTGTGGTGTTGCATAAAGAAGAGTTAACTTTTACCTCTAGAGGCAGGCTCGCTTTCCAGCTGCTGCTCACCTGAGGGTCCGCTGCTCGACCATGCCTGGCTTGCCGGGATGTCTCACGCTGGCAGGAACATCTCCTAGCAGCAGGCTCAGGGACCTGGAGAAGGCGAAAGTCACGTCCGTGAGCATTTCTCCTGAAGTGGACAATGAGGATTTGGGCATTTTATCTGCATAGGTAATGCTGGTGCGCAACTCGCCTCGTCCGAACTGCCTTGCGAAGCCGGGAGGTGGCTCTGACAAATGCTGCACAGTGCCGGCGCTGGTCAGGATGTGACAAGTGGAATGATGGTGTGGGCAAGAGAGGAAATCTGTTACTGAATATTCTACTCTAGATAGCGAGCTTGCACCCGTGCCACTTCCAGCTCAAGCATGTGTGCTCTTAAAGCCGATAAACCCAATATTGTCTCTCACTGCTTTAGAATAAGGAGCTCGATAAAGTCACAAATCCAGTCTTACAGTCGCCAAAAGACTGAAGTTACCAGATCACGCCTGTGGTTTTTGACATATACCAAACCAAGAGCATCTAACACACAAACTTGGCTTGTTTTTTATCTTCCTTTAAATTTTCAGACTGTTACTGAAAGGGAAACGCTTCTGGAATTTGGTAGAGAACATCAGTTGTTCTCACAGCTTACTAGAGATGTTAATGGGAGATGTGCTTCAAGTAGGAGCAGGGGGGGAAAAAAACCCCCAAAGATTTCCTTAGTTGTGTTTCTTTGCTAAAGCTGGACATCCTTAAGTGTTTAGCAGAGTGGAAGTATCTTCTAGTGGCCCTGCTAGCTTAGTGTTTTCACAAGCCACCGGGAGTGAGAAATACAAAGCTCCGATAAGAGAACAGTTCTCTCGCACGTTCAGCCTCACAGATAAAATCAATGCTACTTGCTTTCCAGTGTCCACATCTCTTGCTGTCCTCCTGGTCTCCTTCACAGTTGATGGTGGGTAAACAAGCACCTCTGGAGAGCCTGGAAGCAAGGCAGGTGTAAGGAGGTTCCTTTTAAATGGAGCTCTAAATACCCAACAGGGATTAGCAGCACCTTGTGAAGGTCCAAAATCAGGTGAGATGAATTTCACTTGCACGTTAACACCAGACACTCCTTTTTTCATCGACTGGGTTGGACAGGTCTTCATCCAAGGAATGTTCTCCAGCCCCACCTCCTTTGGTGTCACTGAAAGAGCGCAAGGCTTGCTGTGTAAACACTCTCCTGAGTCAGCGCCTGCAGCAGGGACGCCTAATCTTTAGTATAACACCTCAACCTTCGTGCTGGAAAAGAATCTCTTATCTGGGCACCGGTACTGAAAAAAAAAGTGGCAATACCTCTGTTTACATAAAACGTGGTCTTCAAATTTGATTCTTTTTGCATCTGATTTTGTAAATGAATATTACTTGTGTGCATAGAGTTTGCTTTTAGGAAAAGTAAAATAGCACCAGCAAATGCATCGGAGTCCTTCATCTTACCTCCAAGAGAAAGGCTCAAGCGCGTGGCAGTAGAAACGAGCATTTGTATTTTTAAGCGAGTTCCCCACATCTAAATTTATGCGCTTTGTAAAAGCACATGGGAAATGTTGCGCTACTTCTGTGCTACTTCTACCCGGCATTTGTGCTAAAGATTTTCGTTTCTAATGCTAATGTTCGTTAAACAAATGCTAATGGTATCCATAAAAAAAAAAAGAAAAAGGAAGCAGGAGGCTTTCTGCGGCTGAGGTAGCGCAGAGACCCCGCTGCACTCAAAGCGAATTTTAAGCACGTAATTAAGTGGCTTCTTCAAATAAAACTGATTTGTTTTTCTGTTGCGAGCGAGCTCCCTTAGAGCGTCAGCTGTGTAAGCGTAGGCAGGCTGAGTTTCAAAGGACTTGATCACCCGCAGCAGCGGCGCGAGTGTCACCTGAAATTGCACAACCGCCAGAAATTCCAGGTAAGCCCAACGCAGAGAAGGGAAAGTGCGATTATCTTGACTCTGATTTGCAGCCAGGAGGGTGAGAAGCTGAGGTGGCTGATGCCGGCAAGCTGCCTGATCTAACGCGTTGTGTTCTTTTCCCACAAGGTGATGTGTTAGTGGTGCCGATCAAGCTTCACAAATGCCCCTTCTGTCCCTACACGGCTAAACAGAAAGGAATCCTCAAGCGGCACATTCGCTCTCACACCGGCGAGAGGCCCTACCCCTGTGAGACGTGCGGGAAGCGTTTCACTCGGCAGGAGCACCTTCGGAGCCACGCTTTGAGTGTAAGTTGGAAAGATGATATCCATCAGGGATTTTTTTTCAAGTTTTTAGTGTTTCCCGATTGTGCTTCCCAAAATATGTTGGACAAAATGATCGTTGCCATGAGGTAAACTTTTCAAATAGTAAGTTGGAGCCGCTGGTGTTTGTTTATCAGTACTTATATGACGCTAAATCTTTGTCGCCGGAATGCAACAGGATCGTCTGCCCCTTAGCTTAAGTGCAGATGTTTTTCTGTTCTAGGAACCCTTGCAAACCAGCACCCCACGAAGAGCTACAGCAAAGCAGCAAATTGCCTTTTTTTACCTCCGTGTTTTATTTTTCACTTCAGGTGCATCGCTCCAACAAGCCAATTATCTGCAAAGGCTGCAGGAGAACGTTCACGAGCAGCCTCTCGCAAGGTTTGCGGCGCTTTGGCTTGTGCGACAGCTGCACCTGCGTCACCACTACCCACGAGGACTCGATGCCCATCAACCTCAGCCTCATGGAGCCTTCCTCGGAAGGCCAAGAGAAGGGCGACACCGATAACGATTGGCCCATATATGTGGAGTCTGGAGAGGAAAACGATCCAGCTGATGATGACGATGGTGATGACAAGCGGGAAATCCACAGGAGCTTATCAGACCGAGAAACGCTTATGTAGCAGTGAGAGTGGGAGCATTTCAAGTGTCTCCCTGGCAGTGGTCAGTCTGCCACAGAAAACTGTGTATTTGCCCAATTAATGAGACCGTGCTGGTTTTTATTGTTACCTTTTTTTAATAGAGTGGGGCGAGTTGGAATTCTTACTACTTCTTAAGTTTTCAGTGCTGTGCACCAGGAATCTGTGAAGAATCTTCTGTCTGGGGATCACAGAGGTTGTACTCGAGCAATTTCCAGTGGTGTCTCTGCCTCCTAGTTTTGATTTCTGCAGGTGGGACATCCCCGTGTTGTTTTCATAACAGGTTTCTTCAAGCAATGCTGTCATGGTCCTTAATCCCGGAGCTGAAACAGGCACCATTTTCTCTCTGAAGATGACATGAAAAGAAATGTCGTTTTCATCCGTTACCTTGGGACTTTCCTGAACTAACCTGTGATCCTTCTGTATTAGGACAGTATTATCTAAATTGTAAACCTTAAGTGTTTGCATAGACTGGATTGGACCTGGAAACCAGGGCAGGCAAACCAGGATAACAAAAATATTCTGCTGCTGAAAGCGTAGACAGGAAGAATAAATGTGTTTCACATGTCCTTAATTGCAGGTATTTAGAGAACAAGCTTCTCATTCTGAATTGTTTTTACTGAATCTTCCTCTCTCAAGAGCTCGGACTAGAGATCTTCAGATGTGTCTTTAATGTGACTTAGACGTTAGTCTTGGCTTAAGAAATATTAAGCACACATTGTGGTGTCTGGTGTCCTGGTCTCTCAGTGTAGACTAAGTGAACTGCCCAATTTTCTTCAGCTTTTTACAGTGGGAGTTCAAAGCTGTCAGTCAGGTTACCTGGGAATTGTATTTCTGGTAGATTAAAGAGCCAGATCCACGGCTGATGTAGCGGAGGAGCAGTTAAATATAATTATCTGAGCTATGCATATAAACCCAGCTCTAAATACTCTTTGTGAAGCAATCGGATAGGAAATCTCAGAAATTTTTACTAGCCTCTTTGTATGCAAGTCCTTTTCTTTCCCTTTTACTCGGATTCTAGTCTTTGGTGATCCTTCCAGGGTTTACGTTGTTCTGTGAATTTATCCAAGTACTGTTTGGGTTTTTAAACATCAATGTGGACCTCATGTTTCTTTGCTGGGATAGATAGAAGGCAGCTTTCAAAGGAGGTGCATTTTTTTTCCCCCCCTTTCCAGTAGCAAGTTGATACAAGCTCGCAAAAACCGAGCTGGGAAGAAAACGCACCACCAACAGAAAGCCTGCTGTGCTTAGGGGTAACCTGCTGCTTCCTAACGAAGAGACAAACCTGGAATATACTGTGAAATGAGACTGTTAATGCTTCTCTACCATGTCGTTCCTAAGTGTTCCATGAAAAGGCAAATTGTATAAGTCTTTCTACCTGGAGTAGGTGCTGGATCAGAAGCCTGTAGACGGACATGGCTGACAAAGAACGAGCAGTTCCACTGAACGTGGCAGTGCTGCTTGAGGTTCTTTTGGTGTCAGGACTTTACGCCTGGCAAATATCAGATGGAACCTCGAAAACAAGGAGCCCTCTGATTTCACCAGTCCATCTTTGTTCTTCACACCTCACGCTTTTATTTTACATCCTGGAAAAGAACAAGGCAGCTTCTCTACCTGCTTCATCCTACAGTGAAACTAGTCCTAGAGTGATGTCGCGGTTTACTTGTGAGAGGTGATTTCGATGTCAGAATTGCAGGATTAAGAATTCATTGCCAGATCAGGTTGGATGAGGAAAGAAGAAACAAGCTGCTTTTTAAACAAGTCACTTCACTAATGATTCCTGAGAAGGTAAAGAGACTGGTTGTGAAATGTCTCTCTGGTCTAAGTTCTTGAGTCCCACCTGCGCAAGAAGCTGCTGGCATCACATGCTACGTTTATTTTCTGTAACTTTAGTTGCATAAGCTTTTAGTCATTCCTCTTCCAGGTCACCTGTAAATCTGCGTTTGCAGTAGCTGAGCAGTATCATAGCGACACCCATCATTGGAGAAAAACCTCACTGGGAAAAGATCTTTAAAGAAATTCAGGGCTTTGTAGCCCCTATTTTAGTCATCTCAATTAAGACCATCAAAGACAGAACTCCCAGTAGATGCCAGATTTGGAGCTGAGCTCCTCTGAAAATCCTGCTGTGGTTTTGGGTCCTTAGTGCTTCTGAAAAGCCGAGCAAAGCATGGGCTTGTACATCTTGCTGGCACACTGGAAAATGCCATCTCCAGCCCAGCAGGGCTAGCCTTTTGGACTACTACTCTATTTTTGTTGAGTCCATCCACCATCAGAGGGTGGGGGTTTTTTTGGTGTCTGCTTATCTGATAAAGGATGGACTTCTGCATGTGAGAACACCTGGAAAAGAGTCACGAATTATCTGTGCGAGTTGAGAGACAAACTCGCTAATGCAAGTGGGGTAAGAATGTAAATAGGGATCCCAAATGATGTTTAGTGGCCAGGAATCCCAATTTCTGGTCATTCTAGCATGAAGATGCCACCTTCTTGTAAATATTGGTAGAAGCTGCTAGGCACGGAGCATCAGCTGAGCACGGTTCTGGCTGGCGCACCCCAGTTAAACCGTCAGGAGATGTAGCCTCTCGCACAGCTGAGCTATGCCGAGATGTGGGCTGGGCTGATTGTTAACTCCAGAGTAGGGAAAAAAAAATTAACCTCTTGCGAAAGTCTCTGCGTAGGAAGAGCTGCAGGAATGACTTGCAGAGACCTTCAGCGATTTTACTTCAACCTGCTTTCTTCGGTCTGTAGAGATTGTTCTTGTGCGTCTTGTGCCTAGAGAATGGAGCTGTGTTAAGGTCTGTGGGGCGCGGGGGGCGGGTGGGGGGTTCGCCGTTCCCAGTCCCCGGTGAAAGGGGCCACGCTGAAATCGATGTTTCCTGTGGAGCTGTCATATTGTGCTGCTTTGTTTCCTGTGGAGTCCTTCGGCCTTTGTATTTAGAAGGGGAGATATAGTTTCCCCACCTTCCTGTGACCAGATGTTCATGTAAATCTGTTTGCTGTGCTTTCCCACTTAGTTTCTTGGATGTTTTGTTTTTATCCTGAAATCTTCCATTGTAGATCCAGCCTCTACAAGCTTTGAGAAAACGATGTAGCCGTTTTAAAATGTTCCTATGGTGCTTAACGAAGACTCAGAAATCGCGTTTTTATGGAAGTTCATTCCGATAGAATCTCTTTCTCAAAGTTTTTTAAAGGCCACACAGACTACATCTCTTCAAGTCTTAGCTCTACGTAAGTGACTTTGTTTAGGAGTACACGTTTGAACGTATTTTGCACACGACTGCACTGTATTTCCCGGCAGGAATACATGCTGCACTGGTTTATTCGTAGCGCGTTTAACTTCTTGGTGCGAGACCTTGTAAATCTTCCAAATGTGGTCATTTAATTTACGGATGTTTTGTAAGGCAGTTTCACAACTGAAGTCCTTTGGTCTAGTTTAAATGACAAATTCTGATAAACGGAACCTTATTTGTAGAAGTGACTTTAACTATATTTGTGGATCTTGGAGCATTCTGGAGCTTTTTTTGATTGTCTAGAAAATAAAACTCTCTGAGAGGGTTGCTTTGATTATTTTTATTTTTTTTTACTGTTCAAAAGTTGACTGAGTAAACCCAAGAGTGTCTAGATGAAGGGTCACGTTTCGCTTTCTGGGAATAAAAACCCAAATATATCCATTTCTGGTGACAGTTTGCAAACAAGAATCAGATTGTTGGTAGGAAAGGATTGAAAAGATGCTGTCAACTTAAAACCTCAGCCAGCTGGGGTGGGGTTTTTTATTTAGAAAATCTTTTATATTGTTAACACCGACTTCATTTTCTTACCAGCTTTTGTAGTTTTATAATCATCATAACTTTTAAAACTCTTTTTAAAGCTTTTTGTGCTGGGTGAGAACACACGGGAGGTGTGGAACAGATTCCCAAATATTCTTTCAAGGTAATTTTGAATTATATTGGATATTTCACAAACAGACTTTTTTAAACCTGCTGTTACAGGTATTGAAAACCTGTGATTTCCCTGTTGGTTTCTAATATCCTCAATCAATGACAAATGGAATAACCCCCTCTTTCTTTTCACTGTGTTTATTCAAACAGTGAAATCTGTTCACTTTCATTTTATTGGGACCTTTAGGTTTATCTGTTTTAGTTTCAGAAGTGCCTGGGAATTATTTATATTTCAAAACTCGTTTATTATTGGGGTTTTTTTCAAAATCATTAAAAGGTTGGGGTTTTTTTTGAAGGATTAAAGATATTTGGATCCAACTAAAGCTGACAATGCCCTTTAACAGGCACATAAAAATTGTAATTATTTGAAAGGCCACTGTTAAGATGTCAATTAAATAACTGAAATCTGGGGTTCACCTTTTGCTGGATTGTTTGAAATTCAGATTTTCTGCAGATCTAGAAAGATCAGTAGCATCTACGAGAGCATAAAGGGCACGAAGTCATTAAAGCCTTTCCAGCGGCTCCATTGATACACCTTAGAAAATTACAAAACAAAGGACTAGATTAAACAACTCAGTTCGTGTCTGGAATCGGCGGGTTGATTATGATGTATTATTGCGCAAAAAAGGGCCGAAATCAGTTGTCACGCATGAGAAAACCAAAGTCTGTTCCATGGCCCTTGGTAGGTACAGGAGCAGACTCCTGAAGTACTCTGAGTAAAGCATTCGCAGCGTCTTTCTAAATTCTTGTTTAGCTACTTGAGATACCACTGCATTCTCTTCCTACTTTCTAAATTCTATTCCCTGTTCCTAGCAGCTGGAGAACCCTTGAGGTCCTATTAATAGCAACACAAACTCCCAAGCAGCGCACACTGCGACACGCAACCGAAAGGACCAATTACCTGGAAATTTAGCAAAGTCAAACTGAGCGAATAACTACAAATAGTTCTCGTCCAAAGGAAGTTTTCAGCAGATTAAATAATTTGGGTGTGGATCTGAAAAAATACATGGAGTGTCCTATAAAAAAGAGGTGCTGCTTAGCTGAATTGATAGGCAACACCAAACTTCAGAAGAATGAATTCAAGCGGCGTTAAAACCTGATATTGCCAATAAACGTTCTGGTTTATATTTAACAGGTTGAAGTGATTGTTCAGTCGTTTGTCATCTTTATTTCTCAACACCAGAGTCAGTAGTTGGAAGTTTCTATGAGCTGGCAATAAACTAAATCCTATGAAATTCCCCAACTCAAGAGCTTGGAGTCAGTATCGGTTGCTCTGCGGAAGAACGCGACAAGCAGTGGTTTTATTCAAATCCTCCACCAGTCTCCTACACTTTGTGGCTTGGGGACTTCTGAAGACATCTCTATGGGTAGCTCTCGAGTCTCTCAGGACGGTGTCCAGTACAGCCCTGTAACACTCGGAATGTTCCACACCCACGCCCCGCAGGAAGCAGTTCAGTGCCTGGCGCTGTGCTGTGCGAAGAACCGTGTCCTCTTGGATGCTCTGCCCCTGTCAGCCTTGTTAGCTCCACTTGCCATCACCATCCTCTGATTCTGGAATGAGCAGTGAACAATCAGCCCCTATTGATCCTCTCGTGTGTTTATAGATTTCCATTTATCTCTCCTGCCTCATTTCCCCCCTAGTTTGGCTGTCTCTGGCTCTACAGGTGTTTGCACAAAGCTGCGCCAGACTTACATCATTTCTCTTTTCCCTCCTTGCTCTGTTCCTGTCTCCGCACTCTGACAGGAGTGAGCCCGGGGCTGATGCAGGACTCAACATGCAGGGGTCTGCTATTAATTAATGGTAGGAGCTGGGAGAAAAGAAGATCTAGGGTTATGCGGCCTTACCCTGAAAGGACAAAGATGCTAAAGGTCCTCTGAGCTGCCTTTGGAATTGGTTCTGCTAACACACGCTTTAGACCGGGGTGTAAAACAAGATAAATGATGCGGAATTTGCAGGTAAGGGATGACTACGGGTCAGCGATGGGATATGCCTGGAAAAGGCTTGTCAGTTGTAGGTACATCCAAATGAGATGTTTTCAGCTGTTCATTAACACTATTGCCCAGTGGACTGAGCAGATTCCTGTGAAATACAGTGTAAATTCCAATCGCTTTTGTGTTCAGGAATGATTAATTTAAGCTGCTCAGGTACAGAGCAGAGTCTTAAACAAGCAGCACGAGTCTCATGAAAGATTTTAAGAGCGTGGCCTGCATTTGGAAGGAGACGGAATCCACAAAACGGGTGTTCATTAAAAAGGGGGAGATTCAGCTGGTGACAAAAGTGGTTACAGTATAAATGGATATAAACAGATTACGAATAAATGTATATGATATACTGGGAAAACGCTTCTAACTATCAGAGGAAGGAGTCTTCTGATGCCTTTTGTGGGGAAAGGAATGTAAATTGTTTCAAGATGGAACGTCTGAAGTTTATGGAAGGGAAGGACACAAAGGATATGGCTAAGGCAGAATGGCTCCCACCGGAAAACAAATGTTTGTGAGAAATAACCGGGGTGTCAAGAGCACAGAAAAGACCCTGGTGGTAAGAAGAGGAAGGGGAAAGACATCAAACTTCATGAGGGAGATGGTGAGAGGTCGAGGTACTGGCAATTTACATAGGTTTATTTCAGGAGATATCTTCTGGTACGTTACATCTCCGTTTGAGGAAGCTGCAGGCGCCTTAAGGAAGGATTTGGGTCACCAAGGCCTCTGCTACCCATAAAGGTGTGAGGAGGCAGCATCTAGGGCACCGCATCCCCTCCCGGGCGGGCTGCGGGGGTGCGGGGCGAGGCGAGGCGAGCAGCCCCGGTGCGGGGCGAGCAGCAGCGGCAGCCGCTGGGCTGCGCCCGCCCTCGGTGCGTTGCCCCTTTAATTGTGTCCCCAGCCCTCGGGCGTCTCTGTCCAACGCCCACGTCAGCAAATACCTTTTGTTTCTCTGCCGCTCGGGCTCGCAGGGCTCGGGGGCTGCGGCACCAGCGCCCACTCGGTCGGCTCCAGCCAGCGGCAGCCCCGAGGCGGGGTCGGGGACCCCGGAGGACCCCGCAGGATCCCGCAGCCGGTGAGTGGCGGCTCCGCAGCCCGGCCAGGGCGCCGCGCTCGGAGCAGGAGCGGCCGCGGAGCCTGCGGGGCTGTGAGCGGGGCT